>JAUPTC010001230.1:0-27000 GCA_030762895.1 Sophora flavescens
GCAACCAATTTCTCACTAAGCTTCCATGCTCTCCTAATCCTAAGATCGGGTTAACATGGTTTTTCAGATTTTAGCTTGTAACATAAGGTTATCAAGAATTAACAGTCTAATCAGGCTCAAAGGGGCTAACTAGGGAACATGCATCAGGAATTGGTTATTTTAGGCCAAGTAGCTAGTTACAAAGAAAATGCCTAAATCATTTGAAGCAAACATATAATCATGCAAACCAAAAAGTGATTCAAGCAAATTCAGGAAAGTGCAACTTAAAAAGTGATTTTCACACAATTTAAGACATGTTGGAGGCTCAAAACCTCACCTGGACATTTATGTGCATATTGCTTGACAGAGATTCTATCCCTAGTGTGTGCTTCCTATCACCCCAAACTTATCATAAATCATGCCATCATAACAAAATCTCAAAGTTCAGTTTTCAATCATATGGGGATCATTTTTCAAAAAATTTTCAAATCCTAGGGGGAAAAAGTCAACACTATCATGCAATCCATCTATGCAATTTCAATCAAACCCAATAAACTTGCCATAACCAAGACACAAACACAACTCCTGAGCTTCTCAAATTATTCAGGAGCTTTATTGAAAATAAAATAGAAATAAAACAAAGCAAAAGAAAATTAAAAAGGAGAAAGGGTTAAGAAAAGCTCATTCAGAGGCGATTCCACCAGGATCCCACTGCCTGTAGCATAAGGCCCACATGGTAGCCAAAGGACTGAAATTCATTCCAAGCCTCCCTAACTTGCAGCTTTGATGCGGAGGTGAGCACTTGACAATTATAATGACTCCACCCAGTGCGGCGGACTTCTCACTACCTCTCGGGTCATAGATGACCTCTTTCTCAATAAAATCTCCCCAATAGAATCGGGGCTCAACCTCTTGGACTGGCCAGGGTGCCAAATCCAAGGGTGCAAAATCCAGAGATGGTGGCTCCTCAGGGGAAGGTAACAAACAGTTAGTTGGGGTCTCCGGTGTTGCTTCAACTCCTGCAAGGTCTTCATCCACTGCACTACCGGATTCATCACTTGTTAAACCTGCAGAAATCTCATCACACACCACAGAAAGGTTAGAGTTAGTACAGTTAGTAAATATATTACAATAAACTAAATCAGAAAGCGGCTGAATGTCTGGAAGTTGCTTGAGCTCTATGGAGGGTGGCTGTTCAATGGATGGTATAGTTGGGACTTCGGCTGAACAAACAGCATCACTCTCACTATCACCCTGCAAAATAGAGTCAAGAAACCCAGCACAAACATCACACGGGTTAGTGTCAGTACAGTTAGTACATGTAGTAAAAGAAACTGAGTTAGTAAAGGTCTGATTGTCTGGACTTTCTGCACACGGTTCATCCACCCCATCACTCTTAACACATGCATCTGATTCCACAGGTTCTTCATTATCCTCCAGCACGGTGGAGCAGATGTCCTCTTGATCCTCCTGATCCTCATTTTCTTTTTTTCCCTTCAAATATAAACCTGCATAACAGTGTATACACAAAGCAGCAGTACCATCACAATAACAATCATTAGAATCAGGGGATTCAACACATAATTCATCATCAACAGCAATATCATCATCAGAATTATCATCAAAAGTATTTTCAGGAATAACCATCTGTGAATCCTTATGTTCCTCAATGGGCTGTGGAGTTAGCATTGCAGCCGAGTTGGCGGTAACTTGATCAATTAGAGCCCACAACTTCTGAGATTCAGCTTGGTCCCTCTGTTGGGCTTCAAGATTACTTGCCTTCATTGCCTCCATCCTCTGTTGAAATTCAAGATTGTATGCCATCCGTTGATTGTTCTCTTCCATTTGTTGTAGCATTGAAGCAATCTCATCCAAGGTGCTCTGTGAAGGTTCGGAAGGTGCAGAGGTGGTCACTTGGCTAGGATAGTATGGTGGTGGCTCACTAAAATTAGGATAATACATGCAAGGCGGTGGTTCATAATAAACATTATGCAAATATTCATACATGTAATTATCCATGGGGGAAAATAAAATTTACAGACCAGACAAAGCAAACAAAACTAATTAGCAAAGCAAAAAGTTTTTTTTTTTAACAAAAATTATTTTCTGCTAATAACAACAAACCAGAGTCCCCGGCAACGGTGCCAATTTTTGACCGCGCTGTCGCCACGCGCCAAAAAGGACGAGCGTTTACAAAAATAATGCAGATAGGGAGCGACAACTCGGATCGTCTCTCAAGGACTCTTTAGGTGTTGTTATTATTAACAGAAAATTAGTAAAAGTTAGAAATGGGGGTTTGAGATTTGAAACTAAATTAACAAAACAAATCAAAAACAGAGAAAAGAAACAAAGTAGTTTTAAGAAAATAGCAAATAAACAAAAGCGATTAACCTACTGTTCTCAGTTTCCCACTATCATTGGTTCATGCAAATCCTAAGCAGATACTAATCCCCTCCCGGTTGTAGCAACAATTAACAAACGAAAACCGCTACTACAGATGTATGTTCCTATTCCCGAAATAACAAACGGGGTTAAGCTCTCATGAACAAACGAACATGAATGAACACACGCGAAATAACAAATGCGATTATATATAGGAACATTACATCACCGAAATGAAACAATACCACACTATACATTCCTGAAATAACAAACAGAAACATACAGCATGGCACTGAAAAGAGAAAAGTAACTAAACATGGAATACATAACCTCAAGTGTTAACAGAAACCAATTACAGTAGATTAATCTAGGAGACTAATTCTCCATTACAGAAATAAACAATAAACTAAGAGGAAAACAAAAACTAACAAGTTCAGAAACTAGCCAAAATCAAGCAATTCCGACCAGACTCTTCAATTCCGCCTAAGACCGCTTATATACACGCCACGGAACCCCAGTACTCGCGAGGCGAAGCATCGCTCGCGAGGCGAATTATGCGAAAGGTCTGCAACTCTTTGTCTTCTCGCGAGGCGAGCATATCTTCGCGAGGCGAACACTACAAATTCCCAAACCGTAACGCCTGGCCTTCAACACGGGTAAACCGTGATGCTCTCTGACTTCCAGGTATTCGCGAGGCGAAGGAATTCTCGCGAGGCGAACGCTTCAACTTCAAAACTGCCACGGCCGTGATCTTCAACACGGGTAAACCGTGATCGTCTCTGATTTTTCAGGCTTGCATGACTCGCGGGCGAGATCCTTGCGAGGCGAGTGGCTCAGATTTATTTTATTTTATTATATTAACCTGAAAAACAGAAAATAAAAGTAAATACTTTATTCACTCTAAAACAACTAAATTAACTTAAAAACAATTTACAGACTCAAAATATTACTTAAGGACAATCAAGTCTAATTTGGGTAAAAATGATATAAAATAAACACAAAGCCAAGGTCTTTACTAGTTATAAAACCAGTCAAACAGAGGCTCATCATCCATATTTCCCCATATAATTAGCTTCCTCATGGGAACTAGGCGGTGCCTCACATATTCCATTATCATGATCTCCTCCACAAAAATCACATCGCATTATCTGTTGAGGTGGCATGGTTGTCCCTTGCTTCAAGAGAGATGGCTTGATTTCAAAATTGTTGCAGTTAATTGGGGGCCTCACTATGCTAGTGACATGCCGATTGACATTTGTATTGCCGTAGTCACCAAGTGTCCTCCGTGGTGGAGCACCTTCACCATTGTCAGCCATTCTGAGTCTTTCTTGCTGAACTTGAGAGGTGGAAGTCTCTTGTTCTTCTTCTTCTTTGTTCTAACGCTTTTCGACTCTTACTTGCCTTCGATTCTTCCTAGTTTGTTCTTTCAATTTCTGGATCGTGGAGGAGTTGGTCAGCTGGGATAGTACCTCGCATACACAAACAGTCTAACAGACAAGAGTGTTAGCAGTAAATGTCAGCTCACAACAGCAAGTACACCAGAAAAATGACAAGAAAAATGAAGCAGAAAAATTATGACAGAAAACAAATTATAACAGATTTTTTTTTGCTTAAATTAGTAACTTGAAATGGATATGCTAGTATTGAACGTAGTCCCTGAACGGGCGCCAAAAACTTGTTGACGAATCTGGGCAAGTATACCCAGTCGTGGCAAGTAATACTGGTGGTGAGACCGTTTATCATACCCACGAGGACCTGTGACAAGTAATAGCACATACCTAATCAATTACTATCTAAGCGGATATTTGGATTGAAGGGAGCTCGATAGTAACTACCAAGCCCAGATAAGATTTAAACCTAAAACAAACAAAATAAAGAGAAAAGTTCTTTGAGAATTTCTGCCGAACACTTGGAAGGCACTTAAAAGGATTCTTCAAATATAAGAACAACGCTGGGATTAGGTTCACTAAACTTCATCCCCATGCAATGACATGACTAATAAATAGTTTCTACTTCAATTATGACAATCAATCCACTAAACTAGTCAAGCCCCAAATCCTCGGATGACAAGAGCCTAAATCCACTAATAGACCCTAATTCCTTAGGTGGCCTAGATTAATGAATTTGTATTAAGATTAGGGATTACGCGATTGCTAATGAACCTAGTTCCATTCCTAGATACAAGATTTACTAGATGATTAATTTTAGTTCCGGTTCTAATACGAATTTTTCAATTGCATATCAAAACACTAATCAAGTCATGGGGGTGCTAGCCACAACAAGCATTAAGCAAAGAAATCAATCACTCAATAACGAAGTAAAAACTATATTACAAGATCAAGTCAGATACATGAGAATTTAGAAATAGCTACCCTAACCCCAACAATGGAGGTTTAGCTACTCATGATCATATCCAAAACCAAAGAAATATAGATGAAAGGGAGGAGGAACGTCATGGAATCCTTGTGCAGCTGCCCCTGGTTCAGAGAGAGTCTTTAGGGTTTCCAAAACTCCTATCTTCTGTTCTGCTCGTGCCTTTTTATAAATCAGGATTCGCGTCACGGCCGTGATGGCCGTCACGGCCTGGCCGTGGACGCCGCGCTTGGCACGCTTCAAATATTGGAGCATCACGCCGTGATGCTCATCACGGGCAGGCCGTGATAGCTTCGCCTTCAACAAATGATCTCATCACGGCCGTGATGGGCCTCCTGCCTTGGCCGTGGACATTCCGCCAAGAGAGGGTCCGGCTCCATTAACATGTCACGTACGTGATGTGGTATTACGGCCAGGCCATGACAGATTCTGACTTTTGCCTTCTTTCTTCTCAATTATTGCTCGATCACGGCCATGATGGGTATCACGCCAGCCGTGATGGGCTCGCTGGGTCATTTTCTTCACTTTTCGTGTTCCTGTCTTCATCCAAGCTCCATCATGGCTATTCTTGAGCATTTTTCCTTGAATTCCCGGCAAAACAACACCAAGAAACCGCCTCACCCGATCCAAGGTAAAAACTAATAAAATCAAATCAAATATGCCTAAACTATATGAAGAATGCATGAAAAAATGTACAGGAATTATGATGTGAAATCACGCTATCAGGGACTCATGCCAATGGCCATATGATGGCTTGAAAATCTTGAGAAGTGGCTATTATTGGTCTACTATGGAGTCAGATTGTATAGAGCATGTTCGTAAATGCCAAAAATGTCGATGTATGCAGATCGGGTCAATGCACCTCCATTTCCACTGCACAATTAAGCATCCCCATGCCCTTTTTCGATATGGGAATAGATGTCATCGGTCCCATTAATCCCAAGACTTCCAATGGTCATCGTTTCATTTTGGTGGCGATATACTATTTCACTAAATGGGTTGAAGTTGCTTCGTATGCCAAAGATAACTCAAAAGGTGTTTCTCAAATTCCTCAAGAAGGACATCATCTCGTGAGATATGGGATCCTAGAGAGGATAATCACGCATAATGCTTGCTAATCTTAATGGTGCCGAGATTCAAAAGTTTTGCGATGGTTTCAAAATCAAACACCATAATTCAGCTCCTTATAGACCTCAAATGAATGGTGCATTTGAAGCAAAGAAACAAAAATATCAAGAAGATCGTTGCCAAGATGGGTGTAAATTATAAAGACCGGCATGAAATGCCGCCATATGCTCTACATTCTTATCTGGACTAATATACGATCAAGCACTGGGCAACCCTTTCTCTTTGGTGTACGGGATGGAGGTTGTCTCACCTATCGAAGTAGAACTCCCTTCGCTAAGGGTCTTGATGGAAGCAGATTTAGAAGAATCCGAGTGGGTGAAAACTCGATATGAGCAATTAAACATGATAGAAGAGAAAAGACTCGGCATCTATCTATCACGGGCAATTGTATCAAAGCAGTAATGGCAAGTGCTTTCAATAAGAAGGTTCACTTTGGAGAATTTAGCGTGGGAGACCAGGTTTTAAAGAAAATCATCACAAAACAGGAGGATGCCCGAGGAAAATGGGGCCAAATTATGAAGGTCCTTATATTGACAAACAAGCATTCTCGGGGAGCTTTGATTCTACAAAACATGGATGGGGAAGAGTCACAAGGCCGCAAACTCGATGTCTGGAAAAGTTCTATGCTTGAAAAAAAAGAGGGGGCCCGCTAGGTTGAAAACCCGAAAGGGCAACCTAGGCAAAAGTTAGGATAAAGAAACCTTAGGCTCGAAAACCTCGTAAAGGCGGCCTGGGGAGGATCCGGTCCAACACTCGCAAGCACTCACCATATGGGGTAATTTTATCCGACTAAGTATACTGGGGCAAAATTGTTAAGGAATGATTGAAGAAGGTGTGTTTGAATAATCAGAAACAGAAGCCAAGGTCTGTGTCATCAAAAGGCTGTGGGGAATCAATTAAATGAAAATCAAAGGACCAACACTGGGGCAAATTTTATGTGATTCTCGTAATTTTTCTTTGTGTATCTTTGCTGTTAATCTTCACGATCCCTTTTGTAATTTTGTTCTCATATTGTTATTTTCTCTTAACAAACTAAATTCTCGTATTAAGGCAAGAGGCTTTCCTTCATACTCCCCTGTCGTGTACACTCTCATATTTAATCACTTTGGTCATGTCTCAATAAAAGTAAATATAAGTTCAATGGTATGATTTGACAATTCTAATGGTAGCCCCAATGAATGGTTTGAACCAGAAGGACTCAATATTTCAAATTCAATGGAAGAGATAGCATGCACTGGACAACAAAAGAATGATGCAAAAAAAAAAAGCTTGGGAGAATAAACATAACAACCACCTCATATGTTATCAGATTCTTGGGTGACCCATGTTGTTAAAAGAATAAATGATTCCTCGGCTCAGAGTGGTTTGGTGAACAAGGGTTTGGTTGGTGGAAGTTTTTCCATGGAGCATTTGGTTCCATTGCCTTCAAAAGGAAGGGATTTTCATTAGCTTCAGACATCGATTGAATTTTGTCGAGCCTCGAGGCTCACTGCAATTTAATTTTTGAGCTCCGAGGCTCACAACAAGTTTATTTTCGAGCTCTGAGGCTCACTGCAATTTAATTTTCGAGCTGAGGCTCACTGAAAGTTTATTTTAGAGCTCTGAGACTCACTACAATTTAATTTTCGAGCTCTGAGGCTCACTGCAAGTTTATTTTCGAGCTCTGAGGCTCGCTGCATATTTAATTTTTTGTTGGACGAGGAGGTTCCGTCCACTGCATATTTAATTTTCTGTTGGACGAGGGGGTTCTGGCCATGGCATATTTAATTTTTTGTTGGATGAGGAGGTTCCTTCCATTACATATCTAATTTTCTGTTGGATGAGGAGGTTCGTCCATTGCATATCTAATTTCCTCGTCGGACGAGGAGGTTCCGTTTGTTGCATATCTAATTTTTGTTGGACGAGGAGGTTCCGTCCGTTGCATATTTAATTTTCTATTGGACGAGGAGGTTACGTACACTACAATTTTATTTTCAAACTGTGAGGTTTTCTTTTGAAGTTTTGTCGGACAAAATATGTGTTCATTTTCTTTACTTATTCATTACTACAATACATGAAAAGTCACAACTAATCATGTCTTCTAGTATGCAACAAGTAAAGAGGGCAAGCATATGGACACCCATTTTTGTCCTTCTTCATTTTATTTAATTCTAATTTTATTATTATGTTATTATATTTCACAGAGACTAAAAAATAATAGTGAAGAAAGAAAGAAGAAAAAGAAAATAATGTTAGACGAGGAGGTTCCGTCTCCACGCAATGATCTAATTTTCTCGTGGGGACGAGGAGGTTCCGCTCCACTGCAATTTTATAATTTAATGATTGGACGAGGAGGTTCCCTCCACTGCAATGATCTAATTTTCTATTGGACGAGGAGGTTCCGGCCCACTGCAATTTTATAATTTAATATTGGATGAGGAGGTTCCGTCCATCGCAATGATCTAATTTTCTCGTTGGACGACGAGGTTCCGCCCTCGCAATTTTATAATTTAAAGTTGGACGAGGAGGTTCCGTCCACCTGCAATGATCTAATTTTCTGTTCGACGAGGAGGTTTCGTCCTTTGTAATTATCAAATTTTCTGTTGGCTGGGGAGGTTCCGCCCACTGCAATTTTATAATTTTATGATGGGATTCCAGGAGGTTCCGTCCATTGCAATTATCTAATTTCCTGTTGGACGAGGAGGTTCCGCTCCACTGCAATTTTAATTTCAAACTGGAGACTAAAAATAACAGTGAAGAAAGAAAGAATAAAAAAAAAATAATGAAGAAAGGAGGAAGAAAAGAAGGAGAAAATAACAATCAGCAAAAAGAGAAGAAAGAAGGTTGAGTTACCACTCCTAACCCTAAAAACCCCATTTTACATGTCGACAAAACCACTCTTCCTTCTTCCACTCCCCAACCGTCCCTACACCTCCTCTACCCATTGGTCCTTCTCCTCATCTCCTCCACTCTCCAACCGCCCCTACACCTCCTCTACCCATCGGCCCTTCTTCTCCCCTCTTCCTCCTCCCACTCTCTTAACCGCACCACACTTCCTTCTCTCTTCAAACACGCAACCTTCACATCAAATCGCCTCCTTTCCTTTGCTCGCGCCACCTCCATCCTGGACACACGTGATCTCTGCCGGAACCGCCTAAGCTCCGGATTTAGGTGGGACCAACCTTGAAGCCTTGGGTAAGGGAGAAGCATGAAGCCCTCCTCCATCTGTAAAGGAGAGGGGGAAGAGACAAAGAGGGGGGGATACGGAGGAAGGATACTGAATGCAGAGGAGAGAGATACTTTTATCCGATGTTTATTTGTGAATAAAGAGAGATTGGGTTTGAGGTAGAAATGGAGGGGACCTTCGTAAAGAGTGGATTTTTGGGTTAGGGATTTGAGTTTTTCTTCTTCTCTGTCACTAGAGTGGTTCCAAATTTTACGAAGAAGAGAATTAAAAGAGTCGATGAAACTAAAATGTGAGGGTTTTGATCTTAAAATTTTATTCTTGGGAGAAAGCAAAATCATTGTTATTCTGCTCTCATTTGGTAATCCTTGTTCTCTTTGTTGACATTATTCACCAGTTTCACTTAACATTATTTTTTTTGTGTCTCTGTTTATGATGAAAATAAAATCCATGGATATTGAAAATCAATTAGTTATTATGGTGTATGATATATGAGTTCTTATGTTTGTTTCAGAAATGGTGTATCGTAGGGTTCCTATTTCGTTGTTTGCCGTCATATGCTGAAATGCATGATACACTAGTAATGTTCACATGGCTATACTGTTACTAAACACTTCAAATGTTTCATTTTTGTTCTATTTTCATAAGGCAAAACTATTTTCTTACATAAAAATAAAAAATGATCACTTAAATCCCCTTCAACCGGTTTATTCCCTTTTTACAAAACAAAGAAAATTGCCTTTTGATAAACAAATAATTGAACTTGTTTTATTTAGGGATGGCCTATGGACTTGGTTGCCATATTCAATCCCTTAGAAAAAAGGTTGCCCTGTGGACTTATGTGCCATGTTCAACCTATTTAGGACCTTTCAACATTAAACAAAAAGGTAGAATAAAATAAAAATGAGATCATGAAATAACATTTCTCTTCTTAATTCCTATGTGGCATTTTTTTCTAAAATACTTAATTAAATCAATGTTATTTTTGGGTTGCTCTATGACAAGTGTCATGCTCAACCCTTTGGATTTTGTGGTTACCCCTGTGGACTTACGTGCAATGTTCAACCTCATTTAGGTTTAATCAAAAAAAAATATCATAACTAAAAATGTTTTTTTTCCTTTAAATTATTTTCGGGTAAAACAAATATTTTTCAAAGTTACTAATAATTTAAACAACTAATTTTGGGTAACCATTTTTATGGATGTTCTAGGTGCCGTGGGGCTAAGTCTCCATGCCTTCCTAGACGTAATCGACTTCCGAACCCAAAAGTTTTTAAAGGGTTTTCCAACTTTCCCAAATTAAATAAAGTTGGTGGCGACTCCATGTTTATTCTCTAAAAGAAAATCACGTTTTCTTTTTGTTCTACGTTGCTACCGCGATCCCTGCATATGCGACATGCACGTCCCGAATGACCGAGTCTAAGTAGAAGTTGTCTTAGCATGTCAATTGTCTCATCAGTTGTGTCATTTAGTTATGATTGAGTTTAAAGTAGAAGTTGGTCTACAACTTACCCCCGAAGATGATGGAGAAGTTGGTCTATAATAATGGATGTAGTTGGCCCTTCAAATGTGAAGATAATGGAGAAGATACTCCAGAAAGTATAACTACGAAGAAAAGGAAGACGACACTAGTTTACATAAGAGAAAAAAATTATTATTAAATAATTATTTTATTAATTTTTTATTATTTTATGATATGATGCCATGTGGCACCGAACACTTGAATGCTATGCGAGCCCACATCGCCATGAAGGACAAGGTTCGCATTCTTCATCGATTGCCAGAACAAGAGTTTCTTCATAAGACTGGGTCTAAGGATAACTTGTTAGCTCCGCACAAGTTCCTGCTCCGCCATCTCATCGCTGAGAACAAAATCAACTTGCCGTAATTCTTTTTGGAAGATTCAGAGATGCTATTGTCTCACAGGAAGAAGCTCTTCGCTATTCCATTTTGTCATATTCTATCAAAAATCTTCAAAGCTCAAGAAATTTATGACTTCCCTGCTGCCAAGTCCCCTGAAGAGCAAGCAAGAATTCTAACTGAGAAGTGTATGTCTACTGCTGATTTTGGAAGGATGAACATAGCCAACATGAATCTCAGCACATACACTGCTGCTATGGCTAAGGAAGAAGAGATGCTGAGGATTAAGGAAGAACAAATAGAGCTCAACAATCCTGAGACTCTAGGGTTCAAGAAAAGGTAGTTAGAAGAAAAACTACTCGCAAGGAAACCAATTGCTAAAAAGCTCTGCTGCTGGAATTGTGATCGTGGGGAACATCTTTGTTGTTGCCCCTCAACCCGCCACATCTCGAAAAAGGACAAGGAATCTAATCTGTCTCACAATGATGAAGATGAAGATAATGAGGACAATGTCCCCATTAGTGATGTGTTGAAGAAACATAAAATGCTTGCCGCTATTCTTGCTCCACAAGAAGAAGGCAACCTCAAGGAAAGCCAGGTCCATTGTGACTCACGAGGGTAAACATCCCCGCTAATGATCCTCGTCCAATTAGCTGTAGATGCTCTGGTAGAAAGTTTAGAAAATAGGGATAATGTTACCACTGCACCTGATTTTGTGATACCTTTTCACCATGATGTTTACATTCCCACACTTCCACCAACACAACTCGACATTGAACCACAAACCTTTTCACCACAAATAACCCCACCTGTCCACTCACCTGCTCAAACCTCACCAAATAGACCACATTTCCAACCCATAATACCACGAGATGATCCCCGGTTCAATCAACTGCGATGATGTAGGAATTAACCTTGGTGCCCATTTCCCAAAAAATGACAAGAACCAAATTTCCTTACACTAATCCTTGATTTCTATAATGGCAAGGCAAAGCTGGGCCAAAGTCAAAAGAGACTCGGAAAATACAATTTCACAAACACAAAACTGAACTAGAATCAACCGGACCATTCTATCCTTTCACTGAGTATGGTATGAACCTGGGCTACATACACTCCATGGCATACACCCATTCCCTCGTGCTGCACTCATCCACTCCCATCTGCCTTGTACAATCATATTGGACCTACCTTTACTCATCTTCCACAAAAGAAGTTTCTACCTAAAAAGATCTACCCTAACTTAATCAAGTTCCCACCCTTCAAACCTTTCACAGATGGTGTCAACAAGAACATTATACCTGATTGGACTAAGGACCCGTGCAAAGCCAAATCTGAGACAATTCTACACAAAAGGTCAAGAAAAGATGGTAGACCAAAGTTCATTCTAGATAGAGAGACATCATGGGTGACCTTTAGGCATCCAAGTGTATATGGCAAAGTGGCGATGTTGTGGATCACCTCATGTATGCTTTCTTGAAAGATGAGTTTAAGCTGCCTAGACATGTGAGAGCTTCCAATTTTGTTCCACCAACCTGGCTGTTCCACACCCTGAAGGAAACAAAAATTGGAGTAAGACCCTATATGATTTGTCCAAGACTACCAATGATAGACTTGAACAAGGATAAGGATCTGAAGAAGCAAAGGGGCACTGTAAAAAAAGCTAGAAAACAACTCTTGCATGATCTCAACTGATATTGATGTCTCTGTTGATCAAAATATAATAGATTACTGGATGTCACAACCTATTGAAGACATATCTAAAGATGTTGCAGTTGATATTTGGATAAGTCATATGATGACTTATGCTAAGGAAGCTTCATCCTCTGGACTGAGTGATCAAGATAAAAGAAGCATTCCAAAAGTTAGAGGAAAATGTGGACTTCCAATATCGTGTTCTACATTCATATGACACTCTCGTAATTCCTCTCATAATTTCTATCTATGAGGAAGATCACGTTCATGACAAAGAGTTACCTCCTCCTCCGTGCTCATTCTCGCTCATCACCACCACCATCTTCTTTCTGAGCATCATGCTAAGATATCATTATTGAAGGACCGGATTTGAATAAAGTGATATTGTTCAACCAAAGAATGGCGAGAATGAGAAAGTTGCTGAGTCTCGCTCCAAGACCAAGTACTTCTAAAAACATTCATCTCAGCCATTGGCTCGACAGTCATCCATCCACATGATTAACCTCAACATTCTAGAGCTATAAACACCTTTCTAGGTCAAGCACCCGAACATGGCCAGGCTTGAAGCTCAAGATCCTCCTTGCCACAGAATTTGGAAGAGATTATAGGAAAGATCATAGAGAGAGAGAGTAAAATTGGAAATCAAAGAACAACTCAAAGAGCAAGTTGCAGAAGCTTTAGCTCCTGCAAATGTGATGATAAATCAGATGATGACCATTCTTCAAAGTTTCCAACGAGTCATATTGCCCTGCTCAACGTCATCCGCCTCCAAACCCTCCTCCTCCACCTCCCACCCTCTACTTAGCTCTCTTTTTTTTTTTATTCCGTAACCGACAATGACGGTCCACTCCTCTTTCCCTTTTGTCTGACGACAAAAAAAGGGGAGAAGTGATAGAAATAAATTTGTTTTATATATAAGTTAGTTTTTGACATACATATATGTTGTCACATGCATAATGTTTTGCATATTGTTTTGTTGCATACTTGTGCTTGATATGATCTGATTTTTTTATTGCCGCTTGATATATCTCTATGATTGACTTATAAGCTCCGATACTATGTTTAGCTCCAATACCATGTTTCAATATGACTAAACTGATCTCATAAGTTAAATCGTGATCTTTCTTGCTTTATCGTTTTATCCTTTTGAGTTTGGAATGCTTTGTCTTAGGGGGCTCTCAGTTCTCTTTAGACTTTGCTTCACTAAATTTAATTGGTTTTTGTCATCATCAAAAATGGTAAGATTGTTAGAACTAAAGTGGTTTTGGATTAAATAATCTTAAGTTTTGATGTTAACAAAAAGATTAAATTTTATGGCAAAGTATTGTTAGATGTAACATCCGTAATTTTATGTTTTGTTTAAGTAAGAGGATTAGGTTTAAGGCTTGGATTAAATATTTAAGATGTCGTTTGAGGTCTAGAAACCTTTGCATGGAAAGTACGAAATCATCTCAAGTGAGTTTGAACGTGAAAAACAACTTAGGGTTTTCCTCGATTATCGTCTTTAGGACATATGAGTGTAAAACAAGAAATTTGGGAGTTAGGGTTGAGATTAGGCATTTTTGATGGTTTGAGGTTGTTTAATAGGTCTTTATGAGACTATATCTCAAATTTGAGGTCAATCGACTTCAAACAAGCTCTAACGCAAGAAACGCGATGTCATTGCTACACAAGAAGCCACGCCGGGTGGGAAGTGGTGCCATGCACGAGGACACGTGGCGGGTTATGTGGCACGCATGCAAGCATGGGGGTGGACGCTCCCACGTGAGCGTGGGTAAACCTCACTGAGCCTGAGCGCCAGAATTTGAAAAAATAAATAATGGCTCAAGTGATTTCACTCGAGCCTTTGGAAACCGAAACAGAGAAGGAGACTCGAGAGTTGGAAAGAACAAAGCCGAGAGTTCTAGAGAGATGGGGAGAGAGAATTAGAGAGAGAATTAGAGAATGAGAGAGGGAGATCACTAAAGAACCCCAAAAACACCATTGCTGAGAGCTTTAGGAGCTGGAATAATTTAGAGAAATCATCACTGTGCCATCATCCTCCATTGGATTGTGTCCAAAGTCGGACATGGAGGTTCTAAGCTAGTAGTTCTTCATATCTAATGGTTGGAAATTATGTACCTTTCCTGTGTGAGTTATTCACCTAGAAGTTGGAGTTGAGTTCAACCCGGGTAGCTCCGGCACCACTCATCTACGAGGTTCATCCCCTGGATCATTCACCTGGATCGAGAGCTAAACATTTGGAGAAGGTAAAGGGAAGGTTTTCTCAATATCACCGTTCAATTTAGTAAACAAATATCTGGATTGGGATATATGAGGCAAACGGTGGATTTGGGTGGTATTTAATGCCAATTTTGAGTTCTTACAATGTGCCTTTTTAATGTGAGTCGTAGGTGGATTTGGAGGCTCGTAGACCTTATTTATAGTGTGAGGGGAGAATCGAGGAGTTTCTAGGACGCTTGTTTTAGTTCGTTTCATCTCGTCTCCTGCCTGCTAGTGACACTCTCCGGCTGGGAAAAGCATTTAACGCTCGGAAACGACGCGTTACATTTAATTAGATAATGGCGTAGGTGACCCAACCCTACAGGAGAGCGAGTAACGGACAATGTCTATACCACAATGGGGACTACTCAGGGTACCGGTGATGATTTAGGAATCGTGCATTTATCGTATTACTTTATATATATATATATATATATATATATATATATATATATATATATATATATATATATATATATATTTTAACTATGTGATGACGGTTTTGATGACGATTTGAACTTGGTACTTGATGTATATATCATGAGTGTAGTAGTTATTTCTTTGAAAGGATTGTTTATTTATTATTATTATTATTATTATTATATTTTGGTATTTATTATTGGAAATGATATTATGACATGTGTATATGATGATGATTTTGGATAACATGATGATGATTATGATGATATGATGAGTATTATGATTGTGTTTAGAGGATTGAGTAAGTCCTAAGTTATGTTGAGACACAAGGATGTATTTGGGGATTGCATACGATATGTGATAGCAGGCCAACCAATATGATTATCATGATATGAGGCTGAGATTGATGAGATGAGATTATTTTGAGGTTATCTATGAGATTATGATGAGCGGTTAGGCACTAGGGGGACCCAAACATGGTTCATGATATTGCAGGACTCAAACATGGTCAGTGGACCCGAAAAACATGGTCGAGTGGGGTCTATGCCTCGAAGGAAGAATTTCCGGGATAGGCTAACGAAGGACCATCCAGGAGATGATTTCATTTTTAGTTTAGCCATAGTTCATGCATTGTATGAGCATTGCACGTGTGTCGATTATATTGTTGTGATATCCCGATATGGCCGATACCCGAGGATATTATTCATACAGCATTTTCATTGCATCATGATGGAGGAGTAGAGGAAAGATCCTAGATGTGGATTGAGGATGATTGTGTTACATATATTTATACTTGGGAGACTAGATGTTTAGTGTGCCGTTATTTAATTAAATGTTGCTAAACCCTTTCATTTGATGTTACATGGTTTCTTATCCATGTCTTCTATATGTGTATATATATATATATATATATATATATATATATATATATATATATATATATATATATATATATATATATATATATATATATTATGTGATCGTGATGGTAAGATCCACTGGGGAGCCATCTACGGAGGAGCTTGATGGGACCTCGTATGAGCCGATGTTGGAGGACGAGCAAGTGAATCCTCATAGTTGAGTCCGAGTCTATGGCCGGTGTGTCTTGTCTCTTTAGGATGTTGTTTTATTTTCTGCTTTGATTATCGCTTGTACATTTTGGGATCCGAAGGGATGGGATTCCCTATTGTACTATATCAGGTCTTGAGGTATATATGTTATGTATGTATGTATGTATATATTTTGTATGTTTTAAGTTTTTTTTAATACTTTTTCCACTGTTTTTAATATATCACCAACGAAATAACGAAATGAGCCTTAATAATATATTTTTTTGGTTTTTACTTTTACAGGACGCCTCTGGCGTCTCATTTGGTGGTATCGGAGCGCTTCGGTTCGAAACCGACAGAGCACTGTGATTAGTGAATCGGCCATTTAGTTGAATCCACATCGGATAACAACTATGCTTAGAAGTTGGCAAAGTGAGTCCGACGCGACATCTCTATGGCATGTAGTATTTATATTCCAGTTTATGTAGTATATATGTCATATTGATGGGGCTAATGATTTCTTTTTAACAGATCATGGCTTGAGGAGGTCGAGGACGGGGCGGACGTGGTGGTGGTAGAGCGATAGGGGTGCAGAGGATGAGCCTCATCACCAGAGGTAGGGATTGGAGGTGGAGGAGAGTCCCGCCGAGACTCTTTCGGACTATCCGCGAGTTAGCATCCGTTCTGTTGTAGCAGGCACAGCGTAGGCTCGCAGAGGTACAGAGAGAGGAAGAGTTACAGGAACGACGGGATAAGGAGGAGCGCCAAGGCCGAGGATCGCGGGATTGGCTACCTTTCTAGAGGTAAGCCACCACAGTTTAGGTGGAGAGTATGATCCGGAGAGCGAAGGTAGAGTGGTGATTCAGAGCTCGAGAAGATCCCTGATACCATAAGATGCAGAGATATGATAGGAAGGTGACCATGCCGTCTTCATGATGACTGGAGGGGCTGAGGCATGGGGGGAGAGGCAAGAGGAGTTACTAGAGGTCGAGGCGACGATCGGGCTGGGAGTCGTTTCGTGAGAGTGTTTCTTTGAGAAGTACTTCGATGGTTAGTCGACGCGAGAAGGAGAGAGAGTTCGTGAGTCTCCATAGAGGAGACAGATGACAATTCACTCGCTTTCTCAGGAAGAGTACTCTACCATAGGCTTGACTATTAACCAAATTCTACTTTATTAATGAAAACACATAAGAATCAAGAGGTCTTTTATTTTGGTTGTAATGTGGCCATGGGATTTATTTTTAGGTGGGAAAAATCCAAGGAAAGGGAATTTCAAGAAGGCTAGACAAATCATCAGAACATTTCAAAGCACGACACCTTTCAAAATACCTTTTAGGGGCTTTGATTCACTTCTCCACCCTTTTTTTCATTCTCACTTTTCTTTTGTCATCCCCTTCTCCAATTTTTTTTGTGTTTATTTCATTTTATTTATTTTGGAGAAGGGGAGATTTATAGCTCAAGAAGAGAAATTATTTTCCAGCTTTTTCATCCCAAACTTTTTCAAACACCTTTTACCCTTTTTGTCTTTAAAAGGTGTCATACCCAGCATTATTTATCAAAGCAATTCAAGGTACCAAGAAGTATTTTAATCTTTTAGGCTCAAAGCGGGTAACTAAAGGGTAGCATTTAATCAATCAAAGCTCAGAAGCTGCGAAAAATACCTAGTCGCCAATCATTTTCAAAGTGTTTCAAAAAATTTTTAAGTTTCGAAACGGTTCAAGTCAAGTTCTAGAAAATACAGACGAGGAATTAAAACACTATCACAAGAAATGGGGTAGATTAGTGAGTACCCACTTTTTGGACAAAATCTTACATTTAGTAGTTCAAAAGTCGATGAAGAACACAAATCTAAGGAACCACATGCTAATTTTAACTATCAAAGATTATCTCAAGAATTTTTTTATTTTTAGCCTTATCACAAGAATGATAAAGAATTGGAAGGTTCAAAAATTCACTATCTCAATTCATTTGGCACCAAGTTCTCACAACTGATTATATTCTAAGTGAGAGGGGCAATCTAGAGAATGTGATCATACCAAACTATGCCTATGAGGAACGCAATATAATGCAACAATGCAAATGCAAATGCAAAAATACAAAAATTGGAACAACTCACCGAGTAGTGGTGTTGGCTCACATTCCAGTCAAAACTTGGGTGGAAATAGCATCACAGTCGTGAGGCTTATCACTTGGGCAGCCCAGAGTGATGGCTTTTGACTTCATTGGTCCTTGATCTTTTGTTACCTTCCTCCTCAACCAGAAACTCTAGGCAAATCTATTAATTTATGATTTTTTTGCCTCCTAATCTTCTCAAATTATTCAAGAGATAAATTCAAAAATAAAGGAAAAGGGAAAGAAAACTTGGTTGCCCCGCAAGAAAGCGCTTGTTTATGGTCCTAAGCTTGAACAAATTCATACATTCAACCGGGAGTCGCTGGCCAAGGATCAGCGAGACACTTCCACCGGAACTCACCGAAAGTCAGCTTTCAGCACATCCAACCAATAGTCAGACCGCTCTTTTCTCTCGGAGCTTCCTAGCCTTCCTTCCTCTCGCTGAATTTTGTTTCCACATGGTAGTCACCCAACCAAACACCACAAAGTATATCATCCATGCATATCTTTGGAGTGGAATCAATGCCCCAAAGTTCTTCTTTACCACTTGGAGATGTTACGTCAATCATAGCACCATGTCTTCAAAAGGAGGGTTGTTATAAGAGTTAGTAAATTCAAAATGTCCTACAACTCCTGCGTTATTTAGAGAGGTTTACCATTCCTTAATCTATTACTACTCGGTGGTGGCAGAAGCTCCAAAATGACGGGAATTTAGAATTCCCTTTCATGTCTAATACGGAAATTCCAGAGGGATTTAGAGGAATTTCCCTAACCTTCACATGATCTCTAGTATGCCTAGAGGGAGTCCCTAGTTGAGCCATCCGGAAATTGTAAGGAGAATTTGAATGGTGTCAACTCTTCGCCTTTACTTTCCAAAGATAGTGAGCGATACGTCGAGCCTGCATTAGCTCCCTACAAGTCACATAAGGCTGAGTCGATTTGCACTTGTTTAATTGAGCTAAGCGCAGAGAAGCCACTGGGTCTTTCGCTTAAGGAGGCATATTAGATGTTTCATGACAATTGGCTCCTCGTTTAAGCCTCACTTCTACTCCACTTCTTCCTCTTGACGAACCCTTTGTGGGAAAGGTATCGAGGGTGAAGTACAAGGGTGGAGGGCCAAGGATGTTATGGGCTTCATCTTCGCTCATGTCCTCCTCCAGGTTCCACGTCTATTTCCCCCACCCCCAAGTTTATCATCCCTCAAGTGTATGGCATTACAATGTTCAATGGGATTAGCTTCGGGTTGACCGAACGACATTATCTAGTGTATGTGCTGGCTGTTGGGCAATTTTGTGATTCTAGCATCTTGTTGTGGATTGCTAAGTTGTCTACCATAGATGCTAGCTCACTCATTTCCCCGTTACCATATCGCCTTGTAGTCTAACCCTCTTTTGTTTTGTGAAGTTTCGACAAAACTTTCAAAAAAGTTCGAGTTTAGATATTCCGCACTCGAGATACCCGGAGTGGCTCTCTTATTACCTTAGGCCTCTTTCCAACTCATGGTTAGAGCGTATTGTTGTAGATTGGGTGGGAGAGGTAAGTGGTTGTTCTTCCTTTGGTTGTAGGGATTTGGGGAGCATAATTGGGCAACTTCAAGCGTTAGGTCGTAGTAGCTAGCGACACGCGTTACATGTTCCCCAAGTGCTGGATCCATGAGCAATTCCACGGGCACTCCCGATGATGGTGTCCTTGCATTCCACAACTCACAAACAAGGTTAGTGAACACCTATTGCACCTACATTAGCCCTTTCAGCCGATCAAACGTTTATTAAGTGAGTCTATTTTTGACATTATAAGATCGAGCTATTTATTTCTAACACTTACCCCGAAATCTTGTTAAGTGTTTATTACCTCTTTCCAACCCCATGGGTGGTAGGTTGGTATAATGCGTTTCACTGATGTTGAATGCCTCAAATAGAGGCCTATTACAATGTCTCCCACGACTCGCGTAATCAATGACACCTTCAAGAGTAGTCCAATCCGTTGTAGAAGGTGTGCACTAGTAACCACCTCTTGAGTCCATGGTGTGGGCAGACCCGGCGTCCACGGTAGGATCCAAGCTTCTGATATCTCAAGTCTTTTTGGAAGAAGCTGGCGTGATGCGGGGTTTATGTAGGCCGTCTTGGATGGAGGAAAGAATTTCTCCAAGAAGCTGTTCAGCTTTGGTCCCAAAGTAGATAAGGTGTTGGGGGGTATTTGCTTTGCCAAGCACTTTGCCTTTCCAAAATGAGATGAAGGTGAACAACCTCAAGGGTATAGCATCGACCATGCAGCAGATCCTAATTGCGTCCCGGTGAACTCCAAGAATGTTTCACGTGATCATCGGGTCCTCACGAGGCAATCCTCACAGAATTGGTGCTACCTATTGGGCACAAGGATTACCATAAGCAATATAGTGGAGTTCTACGCCTCAATCTCTGCTTTGGCTATCCCGCTTCCCAAGCCTCGTATTTGGGGCCTGCATAGTCCTTCAAAGGTTTTGTATATCCGGTTGATTACGCCATGGGGTCAACCTCTACTCTCACTTTGTAGTCTCCTACGTCTATGGAAGGTCATCCAATTTCTCGATCAACCTCACTGAGGCTCTGCAAGACTTAGGGATCTTTGCATGAAAACACAGAGATATAGATACTCTAGAAGGAAAATAAATTTTTTTTTTTCAAATATAAAAATTAAATAAAAAAGAAAAAGGTCCGAAAAATCAATTCAAAAATTTAAATTGAGATTGAAAATGCCAAAGTCTCAGCAATAGCGCCAAAAACTTGATAGCCTTGGTGCGGTGTTTGCCTTCCGTAAGTGTCGGAATGTCGTAATAATAAAAGTCTCGATCCCACGAGACGCTGTGTTCTCGTAAATCGCAATCAATTCTCAAATCGAGTAGATGCGAGTGTGAAAAAGGATTTTTATATTTTGGGAAATGGTTTTGAATTTAGAGATAGATAAAACGAATCAAATAAAATACAATAAATCTTTTTTGGTTTTTGAGGATCTAAATGGGTTCTTAGATTTAGGTTCTCAATTAGGGATCGTTCACGTTTAAGTCGATTACCCTTGTTAATTAAGCGGAATTACCTTGAAGGCGAAGTTTATCCTTGATAAGCCTCGCTCATCTAGTTTTATAGCTAGTATGACCAGGGTTTTGTGCAAATTATATCGTATTTTCACCCAAATTAGATTAGATTGTCCTCAAGCAAAGTTTTGTGTTTTTATAATTTTTTTTAATTAATATAGCTAGTTTTAAGTCAAAATAATACACTTATGCTTATTTCCTTGTTTTCGGGTTAAGTAGAAGTTGAGAAAATAAAGAAAGAGGTCTCGCCACGTGAAGGACACGCGCCACGCGACCCCGAAGCCCGACTGCTCCAAGAAATTGCTAAGTCTCCGGTTCGCCTCGCGAAGAAGGTCTCGCCCCGCGAGTCTTGCAAACCTGAAAAAGTCGAGACGATCACGGCTTGCCCGTGTCAAGGTCATGGCCGTGGGCGCTTTGAAGTCAAGAGTCTCGCCTCGCGAGCATCCCTTCGCCTCGCGAACCAAAGTCGAGAGCATCACTGTTAGGCCCCGATGGCCATAACGGGCGAAGGAGGAAACTCTTCATATCTCGCCCGCGAGCAACACTTCGCCTCGCGAGAATGCCAAGTGGTTGCCGACAGTTCATGAAATTCGCCTCGCGAATGGTTGGTCGCCTCGCGAGCCATCTCGACTGAATTTGTATAAAAGGCTGTTCTCGAACATTTTGTAAAGACTTTTGCTACTCCAACTTTCTGATATACATTTTTCTCTGCGATTTCGTTGTTGCCATGGAGCACTAAGTCCTAGGATTAGTCTACTGTTTGAGGATCCTATATACTTGAGGTTATGTAATCCCTATTTTAATTGCTTTTCCCTTTTCAATACCATATTTCATATTTCTGTTTGTTATTTCAGAGTGTGTAATATTGTATTGATTTGTTTCGTTGATGTTAATTTCCTATACATAATCGCGTTTGTTAATTCGCTAAGTGTGTTCATTCATGATCGCTCGATCATGAGAGCTTAATCCCGCTTGTTATTTGAATAGGAATTTGCATCCATAGTAGCAATTACGCTGTTAGTTGTATCTGAATCGAAAGGGGATTAGAATCGCTTAGGGCTTGGGATTACATTAACCAAGGATAGTTGGGAATTCTTTGACAAGAGATTAATCGTTGTTTGATAATTGATAATCTCCTTTAACTCGCCTGCTTTTGATTGCTCTGCTTTGTTTATTTCTTATTTGCACTCCAATCCAACCCCCCCAAAACTGATTTTTGTGAAAGATAATATTCTCGTAGTCCTTGAGAGACGACATCCGAGTTGTCGCACTAGACTACGATTTTAAACCCGCTCGTCCTTTTTATGCGCGTGCGCAACATGCCGCGACAAAAATTGGCGCCGGTCGGGACTCGAGTTGTTATTTTTCTCAATTTGTTTTTATTTTATTTTCTTTTCTTTCTTTTATTTTCTGCTCTGTTTTGAATTGGTCTGGCTACTAGGTCTCATTGCCTCGAATCGTGTGATTTTGACCCTGAAATTGAAAGAACATTGCACACACTCCGTAGGGAATTTCTGGCTAGCACTAGTAGTAATCCCAATTTTAAAACTGCTTTTGAAAACATGGGAGACCAGAGGACATTAAGGCAGCTTTGCGCCCCGATGTCAACTATAATGGATTATGTATTTCTTATCCCTGGTGCCGACACCCCTTTGAACTAAAAATCTGGTTTTATTCACTGTTGCCCAAGTTTAATGGTCTTGCAGGTGAGGATCCACACAAGCACTTGAAAGAATTCCAAGTTGTATGCTCCACAACCTCGAGAGCAGAGGAGTCACCGAGACAGATTGTCAAGGCTTTTCCATTTTCACTCCAGGGAGCTGCAAAGGATTGGCTATTGTACCTTGAGCCTAACTCCATCACCACTTGGAATGATTTGAAGAGGGTGTTCCTAGAAAGGTATTTTCTTGCTTCAAGAGCTGCTTCCATAAGGAAAGAGATATGTGGCATCAGGCAAGGGAACGAGTCACTAGCTGAATACTGGGAAAGGTTCAAACATTTGGTCTCTAGTTGCCCCCAAAGATCAAATATCCGAGCAACTCCCGATCCAATACTTTTATGAAGGATTGTTGCCTATGGATAGGAATCGTTGGATGCTGCTAGTGGGGGAGCATTAGTTGATAAGACCCCAGCTGCTGCTAAGCAACTTATTGAGAATATGTCGTTGAATTCCCAGCAGTTTTCTACAAGAAGAAATTCAGTTGAGCCAAGAGGTGTGCATGAGATTCATAGCTCATCTTCTAACCAGGCCGCCCTTGAGAATAGATTGGATGAGCTGACCTCCTTTGTAAGACAATTGGAAATAGACAAGGTTCAGCAAGCAAAGTTATGTAGCATGTGCAATGCACCCGAGCATCCATTTGATCCATGCCCGATCCGAGAGAAGAGTTTGTCGCTGAAGTACCTCAAGCTTATGCAAGTGAACCCCTATAATCAAGGAGGCAGTTAGAATCGGCACAAGCATTCCGCACCTCTCTACTAATAGGTACCATCCTAGCTGGAGAAATCACCCTAATCTGCGGTATGGGAACTCTTCCCAACAACAGCCGATGGCACCTCAGAATCATCCTCCAGTGACCACTTCTGCACCTTCTGGACCATCATTAGAAGACTTGGTAAAGCAAATGGCTGCATCTAGTGTACAATTTCAGCAGAGGACAGATGCTAGTATTCAAGATTTGAGGACACAGATTGGACAGTTGGCTACATCCATGAATAGCATACAACAAGGTCAAGGGACAAACCAGCTGCCTGCACAGCCAGTGATAAATCCTAATGCTTCCAACCCTAATGTGAGTGTCATCTCTCTGAGATCTGGAAAGGTTGTTGAGGCCACTTCTGGAAAGGATGAAGAAACTGTTAAGGCTACTCCTGAGCCTGCTGTTGAGGCTACTCTTGAGCCTGTGGTTGAAGTTGAAACTGAGAGAGTATATAGACCACCCATTCCATTCCCACACAGAATTCAGAAAAATTTGAAGATTGGTGGTGAAAATAAGGAGAAGGAGATTCTTGATGTTTTCAGAAAAGTAGCTGTTAATATTCCACTGTTGGATGTGATCAAGCAAGTGCCCAGATATGCTAAATTTCTGAAGGACCTATGCACTAACAAGAGGAAGATGAAGACTAATGAGAGGGTTGACTTGGGAATGAATGTCTCGGTCGCTTATCCAGTCAAAGATAGAGAGAGTTGCTTCTATAGCCCCTAATCAAGTATCGCCACAAAAGTGCAAGGATCCAGCACCTTCACTATCCCATGCACTATTGGGGACAAGAAGTTTGAGAACCGCATGCTGGACTTGGGAGCATCAATCAATGTCATGCCTACCTCCATCTTTAATAACCTTGATCTGGGGCCATTGCAGACATGTGTCTTACCATTCATTGGCTAACAGACCACAGTGCCCGACCCATGGGGATGGTAGAGGATGTCCTAGTGCAAGTTGATGATTTGATATTCCCTGCGGATTTCTATATCCTAGATATGGCAGGAGAGACTCAGTCAAGTAGATCACCCATAATCTTGGGGAGACCGTTCATGATGACATCCAAGACCAAGATTGATGTTTATGATGGGACTATGTCGATGGAGTTTGGTGGTATTGTGGCCAAATTCAAGATCTTCGATGCTATGAAGCACCCAGTAGAGGAGCACTCTGTATTCCACTTAGAGTTGCTGTCTGAACTCATTGAGAACACTCATGATGACCTTATTTCTGATTTTCCTGTTATTTCTGGTTTTGATGATGTATATACTTGTACTAACTGCACTAACACTAACCCATGTTCTGTTTGTTCTGAGTTTTTGGATTTAACATTGCGCAGGTGAGGATGATAGTGAAAGTGATAATGAGAGTGAAGCCTGTTTACTCAAGAAAAGTCCTTGACCCTATGGCTGCTCCCAATGCACCATCCGTTGAGCGACCACCTTCTTTGGAACTCAAACCACTTCCCGAGAACCTAAAGTATGCCTACTTGGGGAGGGATGCAACATTGCTACCATCATTTCCTCCAGCCTCATCTCCGATCGGGAAGCCAAGCTTTTAGAAGTTCGAGGAAGAACAAGAAGGCCATTGGGTGGACATTGGCCGATATTCCGAGAATTAGCCCCTCCGGATGCATGCACAGAATTTCTTGGAGGATGGGGCTAAGCTGATCCGAGACAGCCCAAAGGCGACTTAACCCACTCGATTCTGGATGTGGTAAAGAAAGAGGTGACTAAGCTTCTACAGCAGTGTATTATCTATCCCATCTCCGATAGTTCTTGGGTAAGTCCGGTTCAAGTTGTGCCAAAGAAGTCCGGTCTAACAAAGAGTTAGGAATGAGAATAATGAACTTGTGCCTACTAGAGTCCGGGAATAGCTGGAGAGTTTGTATAGACTATAGGAAGCTAAACCAGGCCACCCGAAAGGATCATTTTCCTTTGCCGCTCATAGATCGGATGCTAGATCTACTGGGTCGGTCACCCCATTATTGTTTTCTAGATGGCTTTTCCGGTATTTCCAGATTCATATTGCCCCCGAGGATCGAGAAAAGACCACCTTCACGTGCCCCTTCTAAGACGCTTGCTTATAGGAGGATGCCATTTGGCCTCAGTAATGCTCCCGGCACCTTTCAAAGATGCATGCTTAGTATTTTCTCCGATTTTATTGAAAACTTCATAGAGGTGTTTATGGATGATTTTACTGTGTATAGCTCCTCTTTTGATGCTTGTTTGCATAGTCTAGATCTAGTTCTTCGAGATGCATTGATACCGATTTGATTCTCAATTATGAGAAATGTCATTTCATGGTAGAACAGGGGATAGTATTGGGTCATGTAATTTCCAAAGAGGGTATTTCGTGGATCCTGCAAAAATAAATGTAATTGCTTCATTGCCTTACCCATCTTGCGACGCGAGATACGTTCCTTTCTTGGACATGCAGGTTTCTACAGCGCTTTATAAAGGACTTCAAAGAAGATAGCACTACCATTGTCAAATCTGCTGAAAAATGATGCCTGTTCCAGTTTGATGAAAAGTGCAAAGAGTCATTTGATTATCTCAAGAAGGCGTTGACTTCTACCCCCGTCATCCAGCCCCGGATCGACACTCCCGTTTGAACTGATGTGTGATGCTTCAAATTTTGCTGTGGGGGCAGTTCTGGCACAAAGGGTGGGCAAAGTTGCCCATGTAATTCACTATGCATCTAGGACCCTAGATGCTGCTCAGGCAAATTACACCACCACTGAGAAAGAGTTGCTAGCTATTGTATTTGCACTCGACAAGTTTAGGTCTTATTTGCTAGGTTCTAGGGTAACTGTTTTTACTGACCATGCAGCTTTGAAATATCTGTTGAAGAAGCCAGAAGCTAAGCCAAGACTGATCCGGTGGATGCTCTTGCTCCAGGAATTCAATGTGGAGATAAAGGATAAAAGTGGAGCTGAAAATCTGGTAGCAGATCATTTGAGTAGGATAGCAAGGGATGAGGATACTTTGCCCATCCAAGATGATTTCCCTGATGAGAGATTGTTAC
>JAUPTC010001231.1:0-27000 GCA_030762895.1 Sophora flavescens
AAAGTTGTCTTATGATACTTCGCCTGTACGAATCGAGGATAAGTTGATTAAGCAACTCAGGGGTAAGCAAATTTCCTTAGTCAAGGTTATTGGGATGAAACGACAGGAGAAACAACGTGGGAAGCCAAGGACAAGATGAGATTACAGTATCCTAAACTTTTTACAGGTGCGTAATTTCGAGGGCGATTTTTTTTAGTGGGGTAGTAATGTAACACCCCGATTTTTGGCTGCTTTCAAATATCGGTAATAAACATATAAAAGTTATATTTTTATCCGAGACTCAAAATGTTTTTGGGTAAACCACTATCATTATCATGTCATGATTTATATCATAGGGTTACAATGAAATTTTGGGTTGAAAATTTAGACGGAACCCGGTCTGCGTTTTCATTGCTACGATACTGGAAGTTTTGCAAAATTTAGCATAAAAATATAATATTATATTTGCTGCGGGCGAAAACGTCGAGATATCTCTAGAAAAACCTAAGTCAGATGAATCAGGGAGTCAACAACGGAGCTGAGATGATTGATGTGACTGATGAGATGAGCATTTATGACGATCCTATCCGAGTCATAATGGACATAATGGCCTATTTATGACACTTAGATATTTTTGCATAGAAAAGACTATTTTACCCCTAGCATCACATGATTTTTACAAGCCTGCCATTGGATTTTTCAACCAAAATACCCCCAAAACCCACGGCTCCCTCTTCACATAACAACACTTCGACAAATTTCTCTCCATTTTCATCATCTTCTTCATCCTTTTCTTAAGAACTCATAAGAACACTTAGGGTAGATTTGTGAAGAACATACCTATAATCATCCATTTATTTGAATTCCAAGAGGTAACCTCTCTTAATCTTGTCATTCTAAGCCTTTATCTTCACAATTTATATGAGTTTATGCCTTTAATCATCACGGTCTTCATTTTGTTTCAAGTTCATGAAGCTTTCTTCAAATATTCATAACAAATTATAGAAAAATCCTTTTGACAACCA
Organism: Sophora flavescens; assembly: GCA_030762895.1. Lineage (NCBI taxonomy): Eukaryota > Viridiplantae > Streptophyta > Magnoliopsida > Fabales > Fabaceae > Sophora > Sophora flavescens. Next base: position 1,005 of record JAUPTC010001231.1, read on the forward strand.
ATTTCTATAATCTCATAATAATCTCTATATTCATCATCTAGAAGCATGTGATCAAGAGAAATTTCTTCCCAATTTTTCTAAGCTAGACCGAACCTATGTAGAATAGGTGTTCTTGGATTTTGTTTCAACTTTAAGTCATGATTCATGATTTAATCTCTTAATACCATGATAGCTCTTGTATGTAAGTAATTAGAAGACCAAGAATAAAACCCTAGCCTATTTTATTCAAAAGGGCCGAAACCCTAACTTTGGGTGTTGGATGAATTTTTGATTCAAAGTTGTCTTATGACACTTAACTCCAACTCTATGTTATATATGTTTGTTGAATCCAAGAGTTGAGAAAATTTCAAAATCCCTAGCCTATTGATCTTGTGAAAACTGAAACCCTAGTTCTTTGAGCTAGATGAGTTTCATTCAAAGTTCTTAGTTCATGATCTTGGATTAAGTGCTTAATCATGTTTAAGTTGCTTAAGGATCATAAATCCCTAAGTTAGAAAATTTTTATTTTTCCTAACCTAGAATTTTAGAAGAGGCCACACCCTAACCCTCTTGATTAAGTGTGTTGTTGTTTGATTTTGATTTATTTTTGTTGCAATTCGCTATGAAGGAATAGATCAGGTTGGTTTGATCTAAGCCGACGAATGAAACCGGATCAAAATCGGGAGATTGCTTTAAACCGTTAGTTCGAATCTCCAAGAGGTAAGGGGAGTATGCTTGAGGAGTTTAAGATAACCACATGCTTATTGTTGAAGTTGTCTGTCAATTTTCTGTAGTAACATTTTATGATTTTAAATTGTTTACTGTTAATTGTTGGATTGATTGTATGCTTACTTGAGTAATTGAGATATGTTGTCTTACCTGATTATAGTTATTTTGTTATATTATAATTGTGATGCATGTCATGAATTGGATATGTGTCATGCTATTTTATGATGAAATTATCTGCTATTGCATGTTGGACTGAAAAACCTGACATTGGTCAGTGTTCAAATTAATTTGAGGATAAAAACTTAATAAGTTTGAATAATTAATCAAAGTGATTAATTTGTGAGAATCTAAGGAAAAGTGGAAAAATATTATTTTAATAATATTTTTGTGGATAATGTGTCAATAAGTGACAGTAAGGGCGAAACTGTGAAAATTATTCACAGGCTCTAGTTTTTCCAAAATAAATTCAATTTTATTATAAAATGTTATTTAAAGTGATTAAGTTCCAAAAATAACGTAATATAGATTTCAGAACAATTACTTCTTAGCTTCAAGGAGGCTTACTCCTTCTACTCTCCCCGGGTCCTGTGGTGCCTTGGACTGAGATTATCTGGAGTCGTAATGTTCCTCCTTCAAAGTCTTTCATCCTGTGGCGTATTATTAACAACAAGATGCCCACAGATGACAACTTACAACGCAGGGGCTGTACTATGGTCTCTATGTGCAGTCTTTGTGGGAATGCATGTGAGGACACTCAGCACTTCTTCCTGGACTATAGTTTTGCAAGGACAATTTGGCACTGGTTCATGAATCGTCTAAACCTCTTCATTGACTGCCCTAACTTTACTTATGTGCTTGTTGTCTGCTCCCGTGGCTGGTCTAGTCAAGCTAATGTTATTCTCATCGCTGGTATTCTTAACATTTTGTATATTGTTTGGCATTGCAGGAATCAACTTCGGTTCAATAATAAGCTGGTCTCCATCAACTCAGCCGTTTCTTTGATCTCCTCCAATGTGGCCTTGGCCGGTATGCTCGGTACTGGTACTATGTCTAATTCCATCATGGACTACACCATTGTCAAGGCCTTTAATGTCCAATGTCGCCCACCTGCTGCAAGAATAAGTAGAGAAATTCGTTGGCAGCCTCCCATCACTAACATGGTGAAATGCAACACTGACGGTAGTGCTATTGGTTGTCCTGGATCAGCTACTTGCGGTGGTTTATTCCGTGATAGCCTCTCTGACTTTATTGGTGGTTTCTCTATTAATCTTGGCTCTCAATATTCTCTCCATGCTGAATTGCATGGTGCCATGATGGCCATTGAGATTGCTTTCAAGAAAGGCTGGCATAATCTCTGGTTGGAAAGCAATTCTAAACTTGTTGTGACTGCTTTTGCGAACCACAATCTCGTCCCATGGAACCTCAAAAATAGATGGATCAACTATTTCTTGCTCACTAAGCAAATACATTTTGCAGTCTCTCATATCTACAGAGAAGGAAACCACTTTGCTGACAAGTTGGCTTCTTTTGGTTTAGGCATTACAGGTTTAGTTTGGTGGGATGCCCTTCCTTATTTTATCAGGGAGGACTTTTTCAGAAACAAATATGATCTACCTAATTTTAGGTTTCATTAGCTTGTCTTGGGTTTGGTATATGCCCCCCCCCCCCCCCCAAGTCTCTTTTGTACACTTTTCTTTCTTTTCAATAAATTGGGCACTCTTTTTCCTTTTGGTGTTTTTTCCCTAAGGAGGGTTTTGCACCTTAAGGTTTTAATGAGGTCCCCTTTGATTTAAAAAAAAGAAAAAAGAAAAGTCATTTAAGTTATAAAAAGAATTTTATTAAAAATTTTGAAAAAAAGTTTTATTTTATTATATAGATTTTATTTAGTAAGGACTTTTTGAAAGTTGACTTTTATGAAGAACTATTTTCAGAAAAAAAGAGATTTGAAAGAAAAGAATTTATTAATGATTTTTACGTTTTATCAACGTTTTAATAGAAAAGAATTTATGTAAAAGGATTTTTATTCTGTGAAATTATTCCATTAAGCTTTGATAAGTTTTCGGAGATTTGGTTTTGTATTTTTTTTCACTGAGCGAAATGTTTTACAAAGGAAAAATGAACCTAGTAACCAAGACGTCGGGGTTCTAGTGTTCTGTGGACACGTAGATCAGGGATCTGTGTCATTGGACTGAGTGTCCTGTAATGGTTTTGTGGACTGAGTGTCCTAAATTTGATGTGGAAAATATGAGTTCCATATCCGCGAGCCTAATACTGGTGCATCCGTTTAGGACTTTGCGTTTGAGCACTAGGATTGTGTGTCTTGTGTTGAGTTTAAAACATTTGGACTGTGTGTCCTACGTTTGTTTAAGTGAAAAGTCTTAATATGAAATAAAGCATGGTCATGAGCTTTGTGCTTCGACACGGAAATATTATTATGACAAAGAAAACGAAACGAGAATAAAAGTTTTTCTCATGCATTGCTGGCAGACGTGTCATGTGTTATGATCATTGAGTCCTGAGTGCATCAATGTATCTATTATGGACTATGTTTCCATTTGATTATTGGGATTCTGAGTGAGCCAATGTATCTTTACTGGACTGTGTGTCAAATTTAATGCGATAACTATTGAGGTTCTGAGTGATGCAATAGGTTATGGACAATAAACTCCATTGATCGTAGTGACCATTGTGTTCTATGTGAGTCAATGAGTTACATTTTTGAACAATAACCTTGGTGTACTAAGTGTTACCAGTGTGTTATGTGTTCTCTTGGACATTGTTTTATTTCGTTTTACAATGGGCCATGTGCAGAGCTTGATCAGCTCAAAACAAAACAAAAAGTTGTGGATCTCCGGAGAATGGGTATCAAAATAGTGCCTGAATATTGAAGTGTCATGCATGACTGTCGGGTATTAAACCCTTTGGATAAAATTATTCTACTTGCTTGGATAATTTTTGTATCTTTGTGAATATATGGTATATCTTTGTTTTGTGTGTCGTGCATGGGGCTGTCTTATCAAAACTCATATATTTGTAACTCACCCTTGCATATATGTTTGTTGTTTCCTCTACTATGGTAAATATATATATATATATATATATATATATATATATATATATATATATATATATATATCGGATGGATCCGGCGCAATGCGGATCCCGAACTACTCGGGGGTCCGAGCCCTGATGTTTCACAATGCTGATCAAGGGAACGATTAGGTGATCAACCCAGGGGCTCGGAGTGCTACCTATACTGGTCCGATGAGGACACTTCGAAGGACTGTAGCAGACGGACCACAGCAGCTTATTCATAGCAGGGAAACGATCGAGCTTTCACTACCTCCCATTTGGATGATCCTACGATATCTGGTACAACATGGAGACTTAGAGCATCAATCACCTCCGTATGTTCAGCCGTTATAGCAGGTAGCCCCGGAGTCACCTCCTGGGCCTATCGTTTTGATTCCGGATGATGCACAGGTGGAGATGGAGGAGGATCCTGAGGAGGATCCGATGGTTGATCCGGACTATGTTCCTCTGGATAATGGAGTAGTCCAGGATGTTGGGAAGGGGGCTGATGTATCCTCTCCAGATACACCTCCTGGAGGTGGGGGAGTTTATACTGGACTCGCCAATGGGTTTCTGTAGTGATGACTAGCTGCAGGATGTAGTCTTTATGGGTAGAGTGGGATTTTAGATAGTCTAACTTAGTGGCTACTGAGAGCCATCTTTTTGAGTCGTGTCTTTCAGACTCCCACTATGACATAATTAGGATGTTTTCATTTTGTTGTAATATATGTGTGATAGTAGATGGTGACCTGGTTGGAAAAAGGTCTTCTGTAAAACCTTGATGCATATGTGTAATATATAGTGATGTATATTATGTTACTGGTGTTTGGGTATGTGTACCTTAAAGAAAAAGGAAAAAAATTTATCACTATTTTGACAAGCATCAGAAATTAGTAAATTTATTTTGTTTTCCGAAGGAAACCAGCAAATTAATATTTTCGTTATGTTTGATTTTGCAACATATTACGTAAATGTGATACCTTGGGATTGGGGTGTCGCATTAGTGGTATCAGAGCTGGTCGAGTCTTTCTGGAAATCTTTGGGAATAGGTCTGTTGTGTTGATATTGTGTGATCTCTAAAAGAAATTGTTTAAATTACTTCTTAGAAGTAATGTGTGATAGTTAGTAGATTCAAGTTTCATTTTCTGGTTGCCATTTAACTGATTGTGTCTTGTTGGTCTGTTATGGAACCAGAAGGTGCACTTGGACGTGGACGTGGATGTGGACGTGGACGTGGACGTGGATGTGGCCGTGGCCGTGGAAGAGGTCATAGAGGTGGTCGTGTTAATGGCTGAGGAAAATTATGAGGAAGACGAAGGTATGGACTTTGCTGCACAAGCAATGGCTGATGTTGCTACTGCTATTACACAGCAAACTGCTACAATGGCTGCCCATAATTTACAGGAACAACTTCGAGTGGAACATGCTATTGAGGGCAGAGGTCTTATTGCTTTTAGATGCCAGAATCCTCCACAATTTCATGGAGATGTGGATCCTATAAAGGCTGACTTATGGATCCAAGAAGCGGAGAAGATCTTTGAGTTAATCAATAGTCCAGAAGGGGTGAAGGTGCCTTATGCTACTCATCTGCTGTTAGGGGATGTTGAGTATTGGTGGAGGGGCACTAGGCAGCTACTGGAAGCAGAGAATCAGGTGGTTACTTGGGTGATATTCAAGAACATGTTTTTAAGCAAGTATTTTCCAAAGAGCGCTCGAGCAGAAAAGGAGCAGGGATTTTTAATTCTCTATCAGAGGGATTTATCTGTAGGAGAGTATGTGGCCAAGTTTGAGTCACTTGCCAAGTACTTCCACTTTTCCAAAACAATCCAGATGAAGATTGGAAGTGTGAGTGTTTTGAAGCAGGATTACGATTCGAGATTAAGGAATCTGTACTACCATTGGAAATTCGGAATTTTCAAGCTCTGGTTGAGAAGTGTAGGAAAATAGAGCAAATGAGGAAGGGGAGAGATAACATAGGAAATGTGGGAGGACCATCAAAATCCAAGGATCAATATCAGAACCAGAAAGGGAAGTAGGTCCAAAACAAACCTTATTATCGAGCACCGGGGAACAATTGAAATCAACAATCATATCGTCCTGTAGCTGCTGCATCAGGTGTTGGAGGCCAGAGGAATCAAAATCAAGGCACAATCAGGAAATGTTATAAGTGTGGAGATACAAGTCATTTGGCGAACAATTGTTCCATTAGAGGACCAAAATGTTTCAATCGTGGTCAAATGGGGCATCTAGCTAGAGACTGTGGTATGCCAACGACTGTACCAGTTGTCAATACCGTCAAGACCAATAAGCCGACAGCTAAGGGGAGAGTTTACACCATGAGTGGTGTTGAGGCTTCTGATTCTAAAGATCTCATACAAGGTAGTTGCGACATAGCTGGTAATCTCTTAACTATACTTTTTGATTTGGGTGCAACGCATTCCTTTATTATGATAGATTCTGTGAGACATCTGAAATTTCATGTTTCTTCTTTATCCTATGACTTGATTGTTTCAACTCCAACTGCTGAGACAATTACTGTAAATTCTATATGTCTGAACTGTCCTATTATCATTCAGGATAGACGTTTTCTTGTTGATCCGATATGTCTGCCTTTAATACAGTTAGATGTAATTTTAGGCATGGATTGGTTATCTTCTATCCATATTATGTTAGATTGTGCTCATAAGACTCTAATTTTTCCTAATCCTGAGATTTTTGGATTTTTATCTACCAACCACATAAGAACTTTTTCGAAAGAAAGAGATCAGGGATACATGCTTTTAACTAACTTAGACGTCGAGAGGGAGATCGATTTGAGTATGATGCCTGTAGTAAGAGAGTTTCCGGATGTGTTTCCTAATGACGTTCCCGAACTGCCGCCAGTAAGATAGATAGAATTCTCCATCGATTTGATACCAGGAGCTGGACCAATTTCTATTGCTCCATATAGGATGGCACCTACAGAGCTTGTTGAATTGAAAACTCAACTGGAGGACATTTTGTCAAACAGTTCATTCGACCAAGTGTTTCACTGTGGGGAGCACCAGTTCTTCCAGTGAGAAAAAAAGACAGAGGTTCAAGGCTTTTCGTGTATTTTCGATAACTTAACAAAGTGACGATTAAGAATAAGTACCCTTTTTACCATGTATAGCTGACCTGATGGATCAACTGCCAGGAGCTATTGTGTTTGTGACACCCTAACTTGGTCATCACATGGTTACCCTTTTTGCGGAAAAATGCTCGTTTAAATGCTGATCGCTTTCGGAAAAAGATTATTCAACATACACAAGGTTACCAAAAAGGTACTTAATTTTTTTTTCTTTAAAGAAAAGAAGTAAAAGGTAAAGAAACTCACAACTTGAAAACGACAACAGATACATACATATAATGTTGCCTCGAAAGGTCTTAGGTTTTAACATTACACCACGGCCTTAATCAATATGGCCAATGTAAACGAAAACATAATCGAAACATAACTGAGAAGATAAGGTAAATAAAACACCAACTGGGAATGGGAATCTGGGAATCTAAACTTAAAAGAAAAGCTCAAAAGCCAAGACTAACGGACCACTCAAAACAAAGCCTCCAACCACTACCAATGCCTATGACACTCGGAGTGGCCACAAACTCTCCCACAAGAAGAAGTCTCCGGCTCCGGGTCAATCACCTATCCTCCGTCATCCAACGGGACATCCTCCTCCTCAATATCCAAAGGGTGATAACCCGCCTCGAGCTCCTCATCCCACCAGTCGTCTACCAGCTCATGAGGCTCCTCCTCAGGATCCTCTTCGGGATCTTCTTCAGGATCTTCCTCCATCGGTTCCTCCTCTTCTGGCTCGGCAGGCTCAACGTGAGAGTGAAGTAGACCGGCTTCCTGTAGCGTGTTCAGGTACAACCATGACGGTGGAAGAATCACGTTCCTGGATTCCACATAGTGGATCCTCCTAACAGGCTCTCCATGTATATTAACTTCAGTAGTAGTGATTGGCCCTCGGTACGTCGCCGTAGTAGCATTCGCGTCCATCCTCCAATTCCCAATTCTGTCGGCCTCGTCAAAAGTCTCTGTCCGTGTGACCTCAGGTACAAGAGGGACAAGAGGGTCCATCTAAAGCATACGCATACCCGGTACGAGGAAAATAAAAGAACATACAGACATCCAAGAGTGAGATACCGTCATAAGATATATCCCACAACAACCATATACATGATAAATGCAACACGAAATCAGATCAACAGTTAAAGCATGCATAATCATCATAATATAACAGTGTTATATCAATGGGGCCTCAAGCCTGTACAATCAGTTTTCGAAAATGTGCATGACACTTCAATATCCACTACAAGAAAAAATGAATTTAGCGAGGGCCAAAGGCCGTCGCAAAAAGCTTAAATCCGTCGCAAAACACATGTTTCTGACGGATTTGGGACGGCCATAAATCCGTCACATGTTGGGTCGTCGCAAAAGTTTTCTGACGGTTTTTTAAATGACCGTCGCTAACTTATGTTGATTTGCGACGGCTTGGCCGTCGCAAATTATGAGAAATTAGCGACGGCATAACCGTCGCAAATTATACAAATTAGCGACGGCCTAACCGTCGCAAATCAACGTAAATTAGCGACGGAATAGCCGTCGCAAATTGCAACACATTTTTATAAAACTAAATAATTTAATTAATTTTTTATTAATTAATTATTTAAAATATGAAGTATTTTTAATTAATTATTTAATATAAAATTCAAAATTAATATAAACATTAGTTATTTTGTATATTAATTAGAATTTAGACTATATTATGATAAATGAATAATAATTTTAAACAATAAATAAAATTCATAATAAAAGCAAATTGTTTTGACAGAGTGCGTACATCATACAAAATAAAATATAATATCAAAGAAACTAATAACCCTCTCTATAGCCCCGCATTAACAAATCTGTAAAGGATGATCATCCTCGTCACTGGTCTGCTGATGACCCTCAGGATGGGACGGTGGTGGCTGTGGCTGTGGCTGAGGGGTACTATGAAGGTGTTGGTCCTGCTGCGACTGTGGCTGAGGGGTGCTGGTTCCTAAACGCAACATGAGCTCTCTCTGTGTAGCTGCCATCATCTCTATCTGCTCCATCATCTGTGTTTGTTGAGTAAGCAGCTGCCGATTGATCTCATCCTGAGCTGCCAGTTTCTGTCGCATCTTGACCATCTCTGCAGACTCATGAGACTGGCGGGGCCTAGTACTGGACGATGCTCGACTCTGCTGAGTGAAGATGCTGGAGCACCCGCGTCGATAGTTACCGGCTAGGTCTCCCATACCGTATATGCGACCCTTGTTCTTACCGCCAGCAACCTCGACCCATGCCTGCAACTCCAATTGGGCTTCCACCTCTGGGTCAAGTGTGGTGGAAGAAGGGGAAGATGAGGCTGCCTGAGACCGAGCATGAGATAACTTATCACGATAGTCCTCCTGTCATTAAAATTGATACACATAATCATACAAAATGACCATAATTATTAAATATAAAATAAAAATAATTTCCAACAAAGAGACATGTAAATCACTTGAGTGCGTCTAGAACGCTCATCTACATACTCGCTGGTACCCTTCCTAGTATGTATGAGTTCGGGCACGAAGCTCAACCGGCTTGACGCTACGGCCAAGCTCCCTAGCCTGCACCAAAAAAAAACTTGTTCATATTTGAAGTTACACTACCTTAATAGCCAGACATCTAATGAATTAACAAAATATGATGTTGGAACTTACAAGGCGTCGAGCATGCTCCTGATTACTGATGCTGCCGCCAGTGTGCAGGCTCCCACCCTTTTCCGAGGCCCTGTTGAGCTTTGCCTGGGCGGATTTTTTCTTAAATTCAGGTGTAGCCCAGTAAGCACATAGCTCCTCCCAAATGGGTGGGAAACACCATTTTGGACGCTGTCCCTTTTTCCGATATCTAGTCAACAACTCGGAGAGGCGTTTGCTCGCTTTTTGATGAAAAATTATCTCTACATCAGCGGAATGCTCTACTCTCCAAGCAGCCTTCTCCTGTAAATAAGGAGAATATAATATTTTTTAGGATAATAATAAACTAAAGAAACATTAAAAGTAACTAAAAAATGGAAGTAAATTCAAAAGTACAAAATACCTTAAAAGCCGCAAAGAATCGATCCCGATCCTGATCCTCAAGCTGACTCCAATGCTTCCAGGCCCGATCAAACTGAGATGTAACTGCATACGTGATGTCCTCTGCAGATTTTCTCGACGGAAGGAACCTTATCAATAGAACATGAGAACAATCAATACACATACATATAAAATCTGCACTCAACAATAAAATAACAATATTTGAGATCTTTCTTACCCTTTACCGGTCGGGGTAACAATAACTCGGCCATCTGACATAACCTCGATCTCCTCATCATCTGATGATATAGGCGAGGAATATCCATAAGTCTCCTCGTCGTCACCATGAGACTAATGATCACCGTCCATGGGTAAATCTACCCCTGATGCATCTGGTTGTCTGGAATTGTCTGCATGGGTCTGAGTCGGAATCCTTGGGGTGGGCATCATCGTGATCCCAATGGAGGTGTCCATGAACTGAGTGGCTGGAGCAACAGGTCGGTAGGGAGGTGTCAGAACATGTGTAGGCACGGCTATGGGCGATGGACATGGTGTAGGAGCAACAGGTGGGGGTGCCGGTGCCATATCATGTGGAGGCATGGGTGTGGGTGGTGGGCGTAGTGTAACAGATGTAGATGGGAGGGACACGAATCCATCATCGACTGTCCATGTCACAAAGCGAGGTCGACCACGACGACGTGCCCCTCCAGCAAGTGCCTTACCCTTTCCCTTACCATCAGCCATGTCTATAGTGAAAAATGATGCTAATAATAATTAATTAAAAGTAACCAAAACACAAATTTGCAAATAATGGAAATTGATGGTGATAATAATTAACTTAAAGTAAGCACAAACACACATTTGTAAATAATGGAAAATGATGGTGATAATAATTAACTTAAAGTAAGCACAAACACACATTTGTAAATAATGGAAAATGATGCTAATCATAATGAACTTAAAGTTATGACAATGACAATACTACCTAATACAAAATACATCACTAAAATAAATAAAGTAATTGTTATTCAGAATTTGAGCCAGTGTCATATTCATAGCCATCTTCATCTTCACGTTGATTCTCGCTTCTTCAACATCTTCATCCCGAATGACTTGATTTGATGTCAAGTCGGAGGTATCCACTTCTTCCCCTACAACTTGTGTGTCTTGTAAACATGAGATTGGTTCTACTTCAATGACCTCATTTGCATGTGACATTTCATCCGTTTGATATGGCTCATCCAACTCTGAAACATCTATTTCAATGCGACCCCTTGGTTTTGTCTTGATTGCAACACACCAACCTCGTTTTTCTATTTGAGTTGCTGGATAAGGAACGTAATATACTTGTCTCACATTATGTGCCATGATAAACGGATCAAACATATGATATCTTCTACTCATTTGGATGTCCACAATATTATATTTTTTATTCAAATTAGTGCCTCTACTAGATGGATCGAACCAATTACAATAAAACAACACTATTCTCTTGGGGTAGTCTAAATAACGATATGACAACTCATATATGTGTTGTATGACACCATAAAAGTCATCTACAACTCCGCCTGGCTCACCCTTTACGTAAACACCACTATTTATTGTTGTTTTGTCTTCTGTCCATGATTGAGTATGAAATTTGTACCCATTCACGAAGTATGTGTGCCATTCTTTGACTTGTGTCAGAGGACCGTCAGCCAAGTTTCGTAAATGTTGATTAATGACAGAGGTGCCTCATTGTAAACCTATTCACAAAGTTTAACGACATATGTTTTTATCCGCATACATTATAGTGAATAACAGAATGATAAATGGGGAGATACTTACTTGTTGCTTAAACCATTTTGGAAAATCTTCATGAGTACGAGCAGATGCATCACGAGAAGACAAGAATGAACTGAACATATATGGATAACATCAATGAAAATTGACATATGCTATCGAAGGAATAAAAATTATAAGCTCATACTTACTCATGGTATGGTTTAACCTCGGCGCAATTGATCAATACATGAACATGAGCTGAGTTCCACTCTGCCTCCATTAAATAATGTGTCAACTCCTTTCCGGAATGACGACCGGGAAGACAAAAAATTGATAAGGTTCCAGGTAGTCTTCCACTTTCATTTTCCGTTTCGTTCCTTCTAGTTGTTGGAGACAAAACCATGTGTTTGAAATAATGAGAGCAGAAATGAATTCTCACGGTGTAAGTAAGACGCACATATCGAACCTTCAACCCTAGCCTTATTTTTCACCGATCATTTTGACTCGCCCATGAATCTATTAAAAAATGACGAGGTTATTATTAATTAACTAATATGCATGAAAGAGGATCAATAACTATGATACTTGAATTACCTTTCAAATGGATACATCCACCTATATTGAACTGGACCACCAAGTCTGGCTTCATATGCAAGATGAATCGGAAGATGCTCCATTGAATCAAAGAAGCAAGGGGGGAATATTCTTTCCAGCTTGCACAAAATGAGTGGAATGTTTTGTTCCATCCTGGTCAAATCATCTTCCCTTAAAGTTGCAGAACACAAGTCCTTGAAGAATTGACTTATTTCAGTAAGGGCATTCAAAACATGGGGGGGAAACGAACTGAAGGCGATAGGAAGTAAGCACTCCATAAACTCATGACAATCATGGCTTTTCATCCCATGCAACTTGCCTTTTATAACATCAGCACATCTTGCCAAGTTAGAAGAATAACCATCAGGCATCCTGAGCCCCTTTATCCATTGGCAAACTAACCTTGCTTCCTGGATAGTCAAGGTATAATTGGCCTTTGGCTTGTACATCTTCCCATTATCCTGATGTCTCAGCTCCAAATCCGGTCTCTCTCGCAGCATAACCGTAAGTCCATTCTAGCCTTATCGTTGTCTTTGGTCTTGCCATGCACGTTCATCACAATGTTGAAAATGTTGTCAAAGAAATTTTTTTCAATGTGCATTACATCAAGATTGTGCCTCAATAAATTATCTTTCCAATAAGGAAGATCCCAAAAAAATACTCCTCTTTGTCCAATTATGCCACTGCCCGTAACCATCTAATTTGGAAACCCCAGCTTCAGTCACTTTTGGCAAGTCCCTGATTCTACTCCAAATTTGTTCTGGTGTTAACCTCGGAGGCGGTCCATCCATTTCAACAACCCCCTTGTTGAAGGCATTCTTATTCCTTCTAAATTGATGATCGTTCGGTAAGAACCTGCGATGGGAATCAAACCAGGACGACTTCCCCCCGTATTTTAAGGTAAATGCCTTTGTATGCTCCATACAATGCGGGCATGCAAGCTTCCCATGCGTCCCCCAACCAGACAACATGCCATACGCAGGGAAGTCATTAATTGTCCACATCAACGCTGCCTTCATTTTAAAATTTTGTTTTCGAGAAATATCGTACGTCATAACACCATTCCACAACCTCTTCAAATCATCAATCAAAGGTTGCAAGTATACATCAATGCTTGCCTTTGGATTAGATGGACCCGGAATCAAGCAAGTCAAGAACATATATGGCTTTGACATACACATTTCGGGAGGAAGATTGTAAGGGGTAACAACAACGGGCCAACATGAATAAGGTGATGCCGAGGCTTGGATATATGGGGTAAAGCCATCCGAGCATAACCCAAGTCGTACATTACGAGGATCAACGGCAAAATCCGGATGCACCCGATCAAAGTGCTTCCATGCTTCACCATCAGAAGGATGGCATAACACTCCTGCATTCCTCCTATTCTCATGGTGCCATGTCATTTTTCCTGCAGTCTGCATCGATGCAAACATCCTCTGTAATCTAGGAATGATTGACAAGTAGAACATCGACTTTACCGGAACTGGTTTTAGATTACTTCTACTTGTGTTGCGCTGACGATACCTTGGTGCATGACAAAACCTGCACTCAACCAATGCGCCATCATTTTTGTCGAATTCATTATCGTAAAAGAGCATGCACCCATTCTGGCAACAGTCAATCCTCTTGGACTCCAATCCTAACTTGGACATTAACCTCTTCGCATCATAATAATTCTTGGGTAATCCTCCTTTGAAAGGCGTCCCGGCCAAAACCATTTTGGCAATGAAATCCAAGCCTAACTTGGGTATGCTCCAATTGGACTTGGCAGACAACAGTAGAACACACATCGATAACGTCGAGTCGGGGGACCCTTCCCACAAAGGCTTATTTGCCTCTATTAGGAGATTATAAAATTTTTGTGCATCTGCATTAGGAGGCTCTTATGTATTATTGGACTCAAACGACCCGGACATCATAAGAGCATCACACACCATCTCCTCCATGGAAACAATATGATCTCCATATCCAGCTTCTGCACCACTACTTGAACCACCTGTGCAATTCTGGTCAATGCCAAAATCAAATTGCGGCATTTCTTCTCCATGATTTGTCCAAATCCAGTAATTAGGCCTAAACCCAACTTTATACAGGTCGACCCTCACATCGTCTACATTCTTAATTCGGGTACAGTCATACTTCACACAAGGACATCTAATCAACCCCCCATTGTTATAAGTATCTTGCTGACTTGCCTTGGTAATAAATTCTTCAACACCATCTAAGAAAGATTGTTTTAATCCCCCTCTACGCGGATAAACCCTATCATACATCCAAGTACGATTCAAAGGAACAAATTCCATCCTCTGCATTTGCGCCAAAAAAAAGATAACTATAATGAAATTCCAAATAGAGGAAGTATCCTCTTCAAAAATTAAATTCAACGGTTATATTCAAGAGAGCATCACATTCACACATTATTTATCAAAAACAAAAAAATACAACATACACTTGAATTGCCATTAAATCAGAGCAATGGTTTGATAGCAATGAAAGAAAAATAAACCAAATAGGATAGTCATTGTCTATATAATTTATCAATTATATATTTTATAGGTAAATCACATAGTTTATTGCAAGCTACTAACCATATAGTGAATAAGGAAAAACAAAGCACATGGTCTAGTTTATAAACGATAGCACAAGCATAAAAAAATTGTCAGGTTACATGCATAGTTGATTGTGTAATATTCTTATCATGATCATGTTTATCCTCATTTATCTTATTTGTTAATGTTACATAATAGTTCATTTTTAAAGAGCAAAGACAACATCAATAGTAACCACTTAATAGACTACATTAAACCACAAGGAAAAAGTAATTAAAATCACTTACCAATTAGAATGAGAGCAACACTAGCACAACTAGAAATGTATATAACTTTCACAAATCAAGAACCTGCCCAACAGAAAATTGAATATAATCATAAATATAAAGCTGTAAGAATCTATATATAAAAAGAACTTAAAAGCTAGACAGTACTCAACAGGGAAATCATATATGGACATAACATAGCGAGACTGAGAAGTTCAAATCATTTTACAATACACTCAAAAACTGATTTTATCAACCTGGGGATTGCTTCTTGGCACCCTAGAAGCCTACATTGACAACCAACAAAGATTCTTCCTTGTAAATTTAATACACTCAAAAAGTGATTTCACCAACCTCCTAGGTTTTCTAGGGGTTGCTTCTTGGAATCCAAGAATCACATCTAGACAACCAAAAGTGATTCCTCCTGTAATTGGGTGTTATAAATATTTTGGCCATTACACAATCAGATTTGGATTCTGGAAAACATAGAAAAATTATATTTTGGCAAAAGCATATTCGCTTCTTGTCTTTGCCAAAAGAAATGGTTCTTATATTTAGTTTTCAAACACAAGACATCACTTACATTTCCCTACACTAAACAATGTTCCAAAACACAGTTGTTTCAATCAAAACACCCTTTTTCTGGACAAGTGATTCTCTTCAAAATATGAAATCGTGAGAAACCATGAATACAAACTTGGCTCATATTTCAAAAAGTTTGGGAGATGAGAATGATCAATGCATCAAGTTAATGAAAGAATGCATTGCGGAGCACCTACCACTACCAAATTCATGTCAGCTGAAAAACTTGTCCATGAGAATCTGCACATTTCAAATTTTAAATGTATAACAACAACACCTGAAACATAAAGATGTCACATTTTAACATTTTCTGGGTTCACAAAACTACATGAGACTCGTTTCATTGACAAAATAAAAACACACATCACCTAAATCACATACAGACTAAATATGGTGGAAGAAGCACATAAAACATGACTACATAACTGCATGGTAGAAACATACATACAAAGGAAAGGTTATTTATGACTTAAACAAAAGAGAATTTGGTCTTGGAAATTTTCTTGTCGGCTAACAACTACTTCTCAATTGCATTTTGAGCAGTTTAATAGAACACGATGAATAGTCAGTCACCCTATCACTTACACCACAATGTAAGGCTCTATGAATGGACTTAATAAATTGATGACTTATACTATGAAACCATTGGACTTAATAAATTGAGGACTAATACTATGAAACCATTTCACATGCTCTAAATTTGTGGGCAATATAACTTCAAGGCATAAATGGATAGGCTTTATAATATATAACTTCAGAGTAGCCTTAGAGCAACTTTTAGAAGCTTATAGATTTTGCACTGTCACCAGTTCATGGCTATTACAAAAAGACACAATTTTTTTTTATTTACATTTTTATTACATATCCAGAAAACTACAAACCTGCCAAGTAGGAAAAGAATGTTGATCCGTTGAGCAAAACAATCACGCAGAGAAAGCACAACAGAATTTCCCATCAAGAGTCAATATATTGTATATCTCATTGGTAACAATTATCCTTGACCCTGTTAAAACATGGATATGAAAACCCATTACATAGGGCCATCTTCTAACTAAAATGGAACATATTTATTGATATAAATTTCTAAATCAGTTGTCATTTTTATCCCCATATTGTGCAAATGATGTTCCAAAACTCAGACAAATCACAGTAATACACATGCAAATCGGCTTATACAGTGATGCAAAGGCAAGTTTTTCATCCTAATAGTGTCTTTTTCTCGAAGTTCTGGACCAAAGTGACTTTTTCAAAATGGTAGCATTTGCTCAGAAAGTGGTTGTTGATAGAACAAAACAACAAAACAAATTTTAAATGACCAAGACGCGAGGGATAGAAGAAAGTGCTGTGAAAGGGGTAGTTGAAAAAACAAAGCGAAATAAAAGAAGTATAATAATGCGACAGAGACTTGTATGTTCTGACCTGAATGAGCTTTTCACAAGCTAAACAGTATTCATGTTTACAATTCCAATGGGGAGAGGGTATGCATGAAGTAAACAGATTTGAATTCAAATCTCAAATTAAGGGCAAACTTAAAAGAAACTATTAATCAAATGAAAAAGACTTCACTTGGATAAATGAAATCAAGCATGAACTCCTAAATGGTTCTCGGGATGGCGAGTCAGGTCCCACCACCATGTCCTTAATTGGGGACATGTAGACACTGTTAGTGGCCTGAACCGAAGATTGAGGACCATTTCAAACCGAAAAGTATAATCTTTGAAATTACCACCATAATTGCAGGCCTAACTTTAATTTAATTATATTGTATAAAAATATAAATAAAAACATTCAACCTATCTTACAGATTCCCTGCTCTCCGCGGATGTTTCAATTGCACGTAAAGGTATTAGTATATTATCAATAATTTTACCAATAGATCATTACATTCTGCAAAGCCAATGGATTCTGATAAAATAAAAATTTTGCTAAAACCACATTAACACAGAGTCACAAACGTGGTAATGGGAGTTCCCAACTACACAGGCATGTCAATAGACAGATTAGATTAGACCATTCCTCTGAAAGGTGCAAAGATAAAAGCATATAATCGTGTATCATGGGAGAAATATAAAGTTTCATATTAACCACCCTTTCATGACTCAGATATATGACGGATACACAGATGAAGAACGTTAATGCAGATTGATTGGCATGTGAATAAAAAAACCACACTAACATTCTCATAGCAGAGACAGATTGGAGACAGTGATAAGAGAAAGGAATTACCTCAATTCAGAAAATCAATACAGGTGAAATGTTCATAAATTATACTATAAGCGGCAATGCAAAAGTAACAGAATTAAAAAAATAAAATAAAATAAAAATATGATATATGAGAGACATAACAATAACCCCACAAACAAGCAGCACCAGCAGTAGCAGATAAGTGCTACTGTCTTTGCAGCCCTAGAGGATTACAGCAGGAACAACGAAAAAGGAAAACAAAAAGAGGAGTTGCCATTCAAATTTATTTAAATAGGAAAATTTTGAAAAAACCTTTTTTATACGGAGGACTGATGAAAATGAGGTTGAGCACGAGAATAAAAAAAAATTAGCGTCATACACCATTCATGTAGTTGTGAAAAACTTTTAACTTCAAAACTATCTATTTTACTTTTTGATATTTGCAAAAAAAAGACAACATAAAAAAAACGATTGATTTTCATTTGTGATTTTTTTATTTTTATAGCCTTAAAAATATTTAGACTAAACCCCCAATTTGGTCCCTGAGAAAAACACTCGGGTCTGAAATAGTCCCTAACCAAAAAAAAACTATCCAGTTGGTCCTTAAGAATGTGTTTAGCTGGACAGATTAGTCCATACATCACAAATTAGTCCCTAACAATTTTTAAGTGATACCAGTAAAGTCCCTAAGAAACATGACCGTGAGCCAAATTAGTCCCTATTAACATGCACTACACATGATAGAAACACTACAAAATATGACAAAAGGACTAATCTGTCCCGGTAAACACATTCTTAAGGACCAACTGGATAGTTTTTTTTGGTTAGGGACTATTTCAGACCGGAGTGTTTTTCTCAGGGACCAAATTGGGGGTTTAGTCAAATATTTATATTGCCTACTTTAATATTTACCAGAATATAAAAGGCTATGAATTAAGAGTAAACAGAATTCTAAAAAAGGGGGGGAAATTGATTTTTGTTTTGTTAATACACTAGAATCAAAGAATATGACCATTTAACCACAAATATAAATCAAACACTGCAAGAAATAAACAATAGATATACTTGTTCACTATCATCA
This sequence comes from Sophora flavescens, assembly GCA_030762895.1. Taxonomy (NCBI): domain Eukaryota; kingdom Viridiplantae; phylum Streptophyta; class Magnoliopsida; order Fabales; family Fabaceae; genus Sophora; species Sophora flavescens. The sequence goes on from JAUPTC010001231.1 coordinate 19,922, forward strand.
TTCTTTTTTAAATCAAATACATCTACAAGACGCCTAAAAAATTGCAGTATGTAAAGATTAGTACATTAAGGAAAGCGTGAAAAAGGAAACGAAATCCTTCGGTGCAACATGGACATGTACATGGATTTACATCAACTAAAGGTTGTGCCTCCACCTAAAAAGGGGGTTATACCGCTAATGTTTACAGGAACTGGGGGTATTTGTATTTTGAAATGGAAAATGAACAAAGTATGAATAATATTGTATGAATAATATTCGGAAAAGTTGTCAAAACTTGTTGTATGAATAATATTTCACACCTTTTCCGGAGCTATCCAATTGTAATGTGAAGCATAAGTAACAATCCTTAGTATTTTACGCCTGCAATCGTAAAGAGAAGATGAACAAATTAGAAAGAATAAATGAGATAAGGTAGTGTAATATTTTGAAAGAAAAATGAACAAAGTAGAAATAAGAAGTGAACAAACTCGCCATTTTTATCAACTCCAGAGCTGCAGAAGTGAATTGGAAACGCGCGGCGAAGATGACAACTGAGGGAGGAAGAAAACTGTTCGAGTTACTTATTGGAAATTAGCGACGGCCTTTTAATATTAGCGACGGCTAGGCCATTGCAAATTACGATTCCATCGCAAATTGTGAATGACCGTCGCAAAATTACCATCCGTCGCACATTAGCGACGGCCATGCCCGTCGCAAATTGGTGCCAACATTTCGCGTAAAATGGCGGGAACGTTACTGACAGATTTGCGACGGAACTTCCGTCAGTAATTTCCTCTACCATTTGCTACGGCTTAAGCCGTCGCAAAACATAAAATTAGCGACGGATTTGAGGCCGTCGCAAAATTTCCATCGCTAATTAACCTTATTCTTGTAGTGATCAGGCTCTATCCTAATCTCATGAGATCACAACACCATGTTATCACTGGAGAAGATAGAGTTGGTCAAGCTCTGCCCACCGGGCTGTTGCCACCGCATCCTGATGCACCAGGCCTCTTGGTCAGACAACACCACATGCCCTTAACGAAACAGCTAGCAATGTGACTGACTCTCAGATACCCCATGGGTATCCTCAATAAGCAAAGGCACGTCCGCGTGGGAAATGCATATGAATAAAAACTTTCCTTTTAAGGTTTTTCTTTGTGTAAATATTTCACTGTCAAGGCTCAAAGCTAATGACTTAACATTATTTCCCCATCACTTGAAAACGTAGAAACATAGGACACACAGTCCGAATGCTCAATCCCAACACCTAGACCGTGGCCGCAGTCAAGGTTTGTGGTAATGGAAATCAATATACTTTTAGTCATGTTTTACTTATCATGCTAAGGACAATAGCCCACAACAACGAAAATCAGAACGAACTGTCCTCGATTCCGCGAATTGGACTTGAAGTCCATAACATTACGAATAGGACTTTACGGTCCCGAATTAACACTGATCCAAGATCACGTGCTAAGCATGGAAAACTAGAGGCGATGTCTCACGTCTAGATTCCTATTCTTTTAGTACTTATCTTTCATTTGACGAAAACAGTTTTCGAAATCGAAAGCCTCGATAACCCATGCTGGCTATCGGAAAGTTTCTAAATCATTTGGGAGAAAACCTTTTCTTTTGAAAATCCTTTATAAAACGTTTTTGAAACACTTTTAACTTTGAAAATCCCCAATAGGATATTGTAAAATATTTTCGAAAGTTTTCACTTAAAACACATAGTTCGAAAAGGGTTTTTCTCTTGCATTCTAGAAATCACTAAAACTATATTGTCACATAAAACAAGTACTTTTAAACATTCAAGCTTTTTGGAAAAGAACACCCATCCTTTCATCTTCAAAGCTTATTAAGGTTTTTAATCCTTATTAATGATTGAGCCTGAGACACACGTCCGGCTTAGCAAACTTCAAACAACAACAGCAGTATGTACACATATATATATTCACAGTTCAATGCCAATATCACAGTTCATCACAGTTATACATCTCAACATATATAACGATACAACCCAACTTCATATAATAGCATAACATTTCAGATAATCCAGTAACTCAATAACAGTCAAGTAAACAATTAATCAAATACACACATGCATACAGTTATTGAATATCTTTCGGAAATCCCCTCTTACCTCAAAAGACGATAAGGGTTCCGACTACGAAAACTAAGGATCACGAACGTCCGCGCAGAATCGAATCTAAGGTTACACACATGAAACCATAGGTTAGATTTTTAATCAAAGAACACTAGCCACAAGGCATAGGTTTGGTTTTCAACAATGGTTTTGGATTAAGGTTTCCAAAAATCATGCAACTTATGGATTTATGATCCTTAAGTGCTAGGAGTTCTTAAACACCAAAAGTTTAACAAGTTTGAATCAAGAATCCCACTAAGTCATCAACTTAGAGTTTTGGTTTTCATCCTCTAAAATAGGTTAGGATGTTCTAAATTTTCCAATCTCTTTAGGTTAGCATCCATACCTAGTAAGGAGCCTAAAACCTTGATCATTTTGGAAAAATGAAAAAATCAAATACCCTAGGCCACAAACACTACCATTCGGCCTTGAGTAAAAATGAGGGTTAGAGGTTTTCAAACTTTCCAATCTCTTGGATCTAGCATCCTTATACATCAAGGAGCCCAAATCCATGATCACTTTGGAAAAACCTCAAAGTACATATAACAAAACACTTAGAGTTTTCACTTTTTCATGAAAATACATAAAAGTTTCTAAACTTTTCCAATCACTTAAACCTAGCATCCTTATGTACATAGGAGCTCTTGGTCATGATCATGTTGGAATAACACTCAAACACAAGCTTAACCAAGCAAAGATGAAACAAAACTCATATGGCACAAAAGACATAGATTCTGTCCAGTACAGAAAATGGTGTTCGAGATTTTTTTTTCCACAAGATTTTAGTATGTTGTAGAGGAAGTAAAAATAAGAATATAGAAATTGGTTTCACCTCAATCGGAGTTTTCTACAATTTTTGAGAATTTTTTGAAGTTTAAAAGTATATTATAAACTCAAAACATCAACTATGAAAATAAAGCCAAAACTTGAAAAACAAATGGTATAGGGACATTACCCTTACCAATATGAACAACTTTGATGAAGAACACAACTTGAAAAACTTAGTAAAAATGGTACCTTTAGTTGTGTGAAGAAGAAGATGAATAGTTGTAAAAAAAAGTGTTTTTGTGAAAGGAAGCAAAAGTGTGAAATGGTTACACTTTGAAACTTAAATAGAAGAAGGAAAAGAGAGGGGGAGGGCGTCAGTTTTGGGGCAGATTGGAGGGGAGAGAAGAGCTTGACTTGGTTGAGAAGAAAGGAGGTATGGTGTAGGTAAGGTGTGTGTAAGAAAATATGGTGATTTGACTTGATTGGTGTAAGGAAGGTATGGCCATGGACATGCCTTTGTCATAGCCTTCACATCAGTCAATCTACTCCATTTTTGCTCTGCTCCAACATGCATCAAATGAATTTCCCGATCGTATTTCCCGAGGATTCACCCGGGTAATACTCGGAAATTCGGCCCCGAACAAGATTTCTCAAAACACTCCAAACCCACACAAAACATAAAAAAAACACTAATCGTCTCGTGCACGAGTCAATATTAGGTCTCTAGCTCAGTAAACTCGTATTGGCTTTGAAAACCCAGACCGGCTTTCTTCTGAATTTTATACCGAAAATTTTACTGTGACTTCATACAGTAAAATAACACAAGAAAATGATTTTATTTAAAATAAAATCATCCTCTGGATTTTATCACAATTAAATACATTAAAGCATGCATTTACTTATAATTAAGCACACGAAAAACAGGGTGTTACAAATCCACCCCTCTAAAAAGAATCTGGTCGTCGAGATTACGTACCTTGAAATAACTCAGGGCATTGCATCTTCATCTTGTCCTCAGCTTCCCACGTAGCTTCTCCGGTTGTTTCATTCCAGATAACTTTGACTAGAGGAATTTGTTTACCTCTGAGCTGCTTCGTCATCTTATCCGCAATTCGTACCGGTGACGTTACGAAAGACAGATTCTCTTTCAATTGTACATTATCAGGTTTTATGACGTGTGATGGATCAGGAATATATTTTCTCAACTGAGAAACATGAAAGACATCATGGATGTTGGAAAGAAAAGGTGGTAAAGATATTTTATAGGCTACTGGACCTACGCGACGAAGAATTTGGTAGGGTCCAATGAATTTGGGAGTGAGCTTCCTGGATTTTATTACCCTGCCAATCCCCGTTGTTGGTGTGACTCTCAAGAATTGAGCCCCTTCTTTCAAAGAAACTCTTACCTGACTACCAGATAATAATCCAGAAATCTCATCCCTAAAGACTAAGGTTTTCTGAGCACAGTCTATTAGGACATGGTTGGAAGATAACCAATCCATGCCTAAGATCACATCTAGTTGTACTATGGGCAAACAGATCAAATCCACAAGGAAATGTCTATTCTGAACAATGATAGGACAGTTTAAGCAAACAGAATTAACAGTCACAGGTTTAGCAGTTGGGGTAGAAACAATCAGATTATAAGATAAGGAAGAAACAGGCAAGTTCAACGTTTTCACACGATCCATCGAAATAAATGAATGGGTTGCACCAGAATCAAACAAGATACAATTAAGAGATTACCATCAATGTCACACTCACCCCGCACGAGATCACCGGAGTTCGATGCCTCCGCACCACTCATCGTGTAAACTCTTCCCTTGGCGGTTGGCTTGCTTGCTCTAGTGAGGTTGAATGACTGCTCCTCTTCGGTGCTTGGCACTCCTTTGCCAAATGCCCAATACGGTCAGCGATTGTTGCACTTGTAGTCCTTCTTTGGGCAATCATTCGCGAAGTGATTCGGATCCCCACATCGGAAACATCTCCTTCCTTGGCCTTGATCGTTGTTTCTCCGGCCTCCACTTCCAGCTTCCGACACACCGGAACGAGCTTGTTGCTTATGATTGTTATTGTAGCTAGGTGCTTGATGGTATGGCTTCCTCGGTTTCGCTTCCATTTGAAATTATGTCCTTGATTCTCGACCCCTTATGACGAACTGGTCCACTTGCGCTTTCTCTGCTATCCCTTCCTTTGTGCATCAACTCAATCTTCCTAAGACTTCTCCACTAATGCTTGGAAACTCCGAATTTCCAAGGGCAGCACTGATTCCTTGATTTCAAAGCGTAAACCGGCTTCGAACTGTTCGCACTTCCACTCTTCATGGGGTTGTTTCGAAAGAAGCGAAAGTATTTGGCAAGTGATTCGAACTTTGCCGCATACTCCCCCACCGTCGATCTCTCTCGACTTAGCCTCAAGAACTCTTGTTCTTTCTCCTTTCGGGCACTCGGGGAAAGTACTTGTCCAGAAACTTGCCGCGAAATACTCCCCAGGTGATCACTTGATGTTCAGCCTCTAGCGATTACTTAGTACCCTTCCACCAATACTCGGCGTCTCCCACGAGCTGAAACGTCGAATAAGGTACCTTGGATTCTTCAGAGTGTGTACCAACTCGAAAATCTTTTTCTAACTCTTGAATCCAGAGATCTGCCTTAATCGGATCCACGTCTCCATCGAACCGAGATGGATTCTCGACGTCTGAACGCATCAAGATGCCTTCCCCTCCGCAGCTTGTTCCGCTCGCAATGTTCTTGCTGATTTTGTGCAGCGAAGATTGGCCGTTTGATGAGCTATAGCAGCAGCCACATCAGCCAGTGCTTGAGCAGCGATGTCCATTCCTCCATTGCCTCGTCCACGTCCACGAGCACCTCTCTGATTCATACTGACCTGGATCACACAAGCAGTCAGATGACAATCCGAAAGAGAGAACCCGCCGGTCACCACACATTACCTCAAAAGAAGTAATTCAAACAACACACAATCAAAGAAAACACAACAGCAACACAACAGACCTAACCCAGACATTCCCGAAAGACTCGACTAGCTCTGATACCACTAATGTGACACCCTAACTTGGTCATCACATGGTTACCCTTTTTGCAGAAAAATGCTCGTTTAATTGCTGGTCGCTTTCGGAAAAAGATTATTCAACATACACAAGGTTACCAAAAAGGTACTGAACGCGCTGTCGCCACGCGCCAAAAAGAACGAGCGATTATAAAATAATGCAGTATAGTGCGACAACTCGAGTATCGTCTCTCAAGGACTCTTTAGTTGTTGTTATTATTAACAGAAAATTAGTAAAAGTTAGAAATGGGGGCTTTGAGATTAAAACTAAATTAAAGAAGTAAAACAGAAAACAAAGCAAGAAAATAGAGCAGTTACCAAATAAGCTAAAGCGATTAACCTACTGTTCTCAGTTTCCCACTATCATTGGTTCATGCAAATCCTAAGCAGATACTAATCCCCTCCCGGCTGTAGCAACAATTAACAAACGAAAACCGCTACTACAGATGTATGTTCCTATTCCCGAAATAACAAACGGGGTTAAGCTCTCATGAACAAACGAACATGAATGAACACACGCGAAATAACAAACGCGATTATATATAGGAACATTACATCACCGAAATGAAACAATACCATACTATATATTCCTGAAATAACAAACAGAAACATACAGCATTGCATTGAAAAGAGAAAAGCAAATGAAAGAGGAATCACAGAACCTCAAGTGTTAACAGAAACCAATTACAGTAGATTAATCTAGGAGACTAATTCTCCATTACAAAAGTAAAACACAAAAGAAAAGAAATAAACTACTGAAAACTATTACTACTGTCTACCAAAGATTAGCCAAAACTGGCTAACTCTGATTAACCTTTTCAGTTCTGCCTAAAACTGCTTTATATACACGTTTCTGGAATCCAAGTCCTCGCGTGGCGAAGCACTGCTCGCGAGGCGAATTATGCGAAAGGTCTGCAACTCTTGGTCTTCTCGCGAGGCGAGCATATGTTCGCGAGGCGAACTCTTCGAATTCTCAACTGTTACGCCCGTGGCCTTCCACACGGGCAAGCCGTGATCGTCTCTGACTTTTCATGGTTGGATTACTCGCGAGGCGAGCCATTTATTCGCGGGGCGAACCAGAGACTTTGCATTTTCTTGGAACAGTCACCTTCTGGTTCGC
>JAUPTC010001232.1:0-27000 GCA_030762895.1 Sophora flavescens
GGGCCCAATTTAGCCTTGATTTTGGCCTAAATTGACAATTCTTGTGTATCCTGAAATTGTAGGTCTCTTCCTTATCTCTCTAGGGACAGCAAGATCACTAAAATCCGATATCTGTAGGTCTAGTTATGCTCTGCGCAACGCAACAAGGTCAGGATGAGTGAAAAATCCGAAAATTAACAATGTTTAGCAATTAAGCCTAATTAAGCCCAATAATGTAAAAGCAAAAACAATAATTGTAAAAGTTATCTAATTTCCGTCTCTCTGGCTTGTGCGGCTGTAAACTGTTATTTATGCTTATTAATCCTAACATAACCCTAGACCAAATTTAGGGCCCCTGAATAAGCTTTCCAACAAGGTTTCATATGCCTTAATTGGGTTTAACATGAGTAAGTTAGGCCCATTTAAGTGAAGGAACATCATGGATTGCACACTGATCTGTGCCAGAGAACTCAGGACCCAATTTAGCCTTGATTTTGGCCTAATTTGACAATTCTTGTGCAACCTGAAATTTTAGGTCTCTTCCTTATCGTTCTAGGGACAACAAGATCACCAAAATTCGATATTTGTATCTCTAGTTGCGGAAGGCAACAAGGTCAGGATGAGTGAAAAATCCGAAAATTAACAATGTTTAGCAATTAAGCCCAATAATGTATAGGCAAAAACAATGATTGTAAAAGTTGTCAAATTTCCAACACTCTCTGGCTTTAGCGGCAGTTAACTACTATTTATGCTTATTAATCTTGACATAACCCTAGCCCAAATTAAGGGCCTCTGAATAAGCTTTCCAACAAGGTATCATATGCCATAATTGGGCTTAAGATGAGTAAGTTAGGCCCATTTAAGTGAAGGAACATCATGGACTGCGCACTGATCCACGCAAGAGAACCCGGGACCCAAATTTGCCTTGACTTTTGCCTAATTTGACAATCCTATTGAGACCTGAAATTGTGGGTCTCTTCCTTATCTTTCTATGGACAGCAAGATCACCAAAATCCGATATCTGTAGCTCTAGTAATGCTCTGCGCAAGGCCACAAGGTCAGGATAAGTGAAAAATGCGAAAATTAACAATGTTTAGTAATTAAGCCCAATTATGCCCAATAATGTTAAAGCAAAAACATTGGTTGTAAAATTTGTTTAATTTCCGTCTCTCTCTGGCTTGTGCGGCTGTAAACTGCTATTTACGCTTATTAATCCTGACCTAACCCTAGACTAAATTAAGGGCCTCTGAATAAGCTTTCCAACAAGGTATCATATGCCTGAATTGAGCTTAAGATGAGTAAGTTTGGCCCATTTAAGTGAAGGAACATCATGGACTGCACACTGATCCGCGCTAGAGAACTTGGGACCCATTGTAGCCTTGATTTTTGCCTAATTTGATAATTCTAGTGAAACCTGAAATTGTAGGTCTCTTCCTTATCTACCTAGGGACAGCAAGATCACCAAAATCTGATATCTGTAGATCAACTTATGCTCTCTGCAAGGCAACAAGGTCAGGATGAGTGAAAAATCCGAAAATTGACAATGTTTTGCAATTAAGCCCAATAATGTAAAAGCAAAAACAGTGATTGTAAAAGTTGTCTAATTTTTGTCTCTCTCTGGGTTGTGTGGCTGTAAACTGCTATTTATTCTTATTATTCCTGACCTAACCCTAGACCAAATTAAGGGCCTCTGAATAAGCTTTCCAACAAGGTATCATATGCCTTAATTGGGCTTAGGAAGAGTAAGTTAGGCCCATTTAAGTGAAGGAACATCAGGGACTGCGCACAGATCCGCGCTAGAGAACTCGGGACCCAATGTAGCCTTGATTTTGGCCTAATTTGACAATTCTTGTGAAACGTGAAATTGTAGGTCTCTTCCTTATCTTTCTAGGGACAGCAAGATCACCAAAATCCGATACATGTATCTCTAGTTATGCTTTGCGCAAGGCAACAAGGTCAGGATGAGTGAAAAATCCAAAAATTAACAATGTTTAGCAATTAAGCCCAATTATGCACAATAATGTAAAAGCAAAAACAAAGATTTTAAAAGCAGTCTAATTTCAATCTCTCTCTAGCTTGTGCGGCTGTAAACTGCTATTTATGCTTATTGATCTTGACATAACCCTAGCCAAATTAAGGGCCTCTGAATGAGCTTTCCAACAAGGTATCATATGCCTTAATTGGGCTTAAGATGAGTAAGTTAGGCCCATTTAAGTGAAGGAACACCAAGGACTGCACACTGATCCGCGCTAGAGAACTCGGGACCCAATGTAGCCTTGATTTTGGCCTAATTTGACAATTCTTGTGAAACCTGAAATTGTAGGTCTCTTCCTTATCTTTCTAGGGACATCAAGATCACCAAAATCCGATATCTGTAGATCAAGTTATGCTCTCCGCAAGGCAACAAGGTCAGGATGAGTGAAAAATCCGAAAATTAACAATGTTTAGCAATTAAGCCCAATAATGTAAAAGCAAAAAACAATGATTGTAAAAGTTGTCTAATTTTTATCTCAATCTGGTTTTAGCGGCTGTAAAATGTTATTTATGCTTATTAACCTTGACCTAACCCTAGACCAAATTAAGGTCCTCTGAATAAGCTTTCCAACAAGGTATCATATGCCTTAATTGGGCTTAAGATGAGAAAGTTAGGCCCATTTAAGTGAAGGAACATCATGGACTGCGCACTGATCCACGCCAGATAACTCGGGACCACAGTTTGCCTTGATATTGCCCTAATTTGACAATTCTGGTGAAACCTATAATTGTAGGTCTCTTCCTTATCTTTCTAGGGACAGCAAGATCACCAAAATCCGATATATGTAGCTCTAGTAATGCTCTGTGCAAGGCAACAAGGTCAGGATGAGTGAAAAATCCGAAAATTAACAATGTTTAGAAATTGAGCCCAATTAAGCCCAATAATGTAAAAGCAAAAACATTGATTGTAAAAGTTGTTTAATTTCCATCTCTCTTTGGCTTGTGCGGCTGTAAACAGCTATTTACGCTTATTAATCCTAACATAACCCTAGACCAAATTAAGGGCCTCCGAATAAGCTTTCCAACAAGGTATCATATGCCTGAATTGGGCTTAAGATGAGTAAGTCTGGCCAATTTAAGTGAAGGAACATCATGGACTGCACACTGATCCGCGCTAGAGAACTCGGGACCCAATGTAGCCTTGATTTTGGCCTAATTTGACAATTCTTGTGAAAACAGAAATTGTAGGTCTCTTCCTAATCTTTCTAGGGACAGCAAGATCACCAAAATCCGATATCTGTAAATCAAGCTATGCTCTCCGCAAGGCAACAAGGTCAGGATGAGCGAAAAATCCGAAAATTAACAATGTTTAGCAATTAAGCCCAATTATTCCCAATAATGTAAAAGCAAAAACAATGATTGTAAAAGTTGTCTAATTTCCATCTCTCTCTGGCTTGTGTGGCTGTAAACTGCTATTTATGCTTACTAATCCTGACCTAACCTTAGACCAAATTAAGGGCCTCTGAATAAGCTTTCCAACGAGGTATCAAATGCCTTAATTGGGCATAAGATGAATAAGTTATGCCCATTTAAGTGAAGGAACATCATGGACTGCGCACTAATCCACGCAAGAGAACTCGGGACCCAATGTAGCCTTGATTTTGGCCTAATTTGACAATTCTTGTGAAACCTGAAATTGTAGGTCTTTTCCTTATCTTTCTAAGGATAGCAAGATCACCAAAATCCGATATCTGTAGATCAAGTTTAGCTCTCCGCAGGGCAACAAGGTCAGGATGAGTGAAAAAACCGAAAATTAACAATGTTTAGCAATTAAGCCCAATAATGTAAAAGCAAAAACAATGATTGTAAAAGTTGTCTAATTTTCGTCTCTCTCTGGGTTGTGTGGCTGTAAACTGCTATCTATCTTTATTAATCCTGACCTAATCCTATACCAAATTAAGGGCCTCTGAATAAGCTTTCCAGCATGGTATCATATGCCTTAATTGGGCTTAAGATGAGTAAGATTGGCCCATTTAAGTGAAGGAACATCGTGGACTGCGCACTGATCCACGCCAGAGAACTCGGGTCCCAATTTTACATTGAATTTGGCCTAATTTTACAATTCTTGCGAAACATGTAATTGTGGGTCTCTTCCTTATCTTTCTAGGGACAGCAAGATCACCAAAATCCGATATCTGTAGCTCTAATTATGCTCTGCGTAAGGCAACAAGGTCAGGATGAGTGAAAAATCCGAAAATTAACAATATTTAACATTTAAGCCCAATAATGTAAAAGCAAAAACATTGATTGTAAAAGTTGTCTAATTTCCGTCGCTATTTGGCTTGTGCGTCTATAAACTGCTTTTTATGCTTATTGATCCTAACCTAACCCAAGACCAAATTAAGGACCTCTGAATAAGATTCCCAACAAGGTATCATATGCCTCAATTGGGCTTCAGATGAGTAAGTTAGGCCCATTTAAGTGAAGGAACATCATGGGCTGCATACTGATCCGCGTCAGAGAACTCGGGACCCAATGTAGTTATGATTTTGAACTAATTTGACAATTCTGGTGAAACCCGAAATTTTAGGTCTCTTCCTCGTCTTTCTTGGGACAGCAAGATCACCAAAATCCGATATCTGTAGCTCTAGTAATGCTCTGTGCAAGGCAACAAGGTCAGGATGAGTGAAAAATCCGAAACTTAACAATGTTTAGCAATTAAGCCCAATTAAGCCCAATAATGTAAAAGCAAAAACTATGATTGTAAAAGTTGTCTAATTTCCGTCCTTCTCTGGCTTGTGCGGTCATAAAATCGCTATTTAAGCTTATTAATCCTGACCTAACCCTAGACCAAATTAATGGCCTCTTAATAAGCTTTGCAACTGGTATCATATGCCTTAATTGGGCTTATGATGAGTAAGTTAGGCCTATATCCGATATCTGTAGCTCTATTTATGCTATGCGCAAGGCAACATGGTCAGGATGAGTGAAAAATCCGAAAATTAACTATGTTTAGCAATAAAGCCCAATTAAGCCCAATAATGTAAAAGCAAAAACAATGATTGTAAAAGTTGTCTAAGTTCCATCTCTCTCTGGTTTGTGCCGCTGTAAACTGCTATTTTTGCTTATTTATCCTAACCTAACCCTAGCCCAAATTAAGGGCCTCTGAATAACCTTTCCAACAAGGTATCATACGCCTTAATTGGGTTTAAGATGAGTAAGTTATACCCATTTAAGTGAAGGAACATCATGAACTGCGCACTGATCCACGCCAGAGAACTCGGGACCCAATGTAGGCTTGATTTTGCCTTAATTTGACAATTCTTGTGAAACCTGAAATTGTAGGTCTCTTCCTTATCTTTCTAGGTACAGCATGATCCCCAAAATCCGATATTTGTAGCTCTAGTTATGCTCTGCGCAAGGCAACAAGGTCAGGATGAGTGAAAAATCCGAAAATTAACAATGTTTAGCAATTAAGCCCATTAATGTAAAAGCAAAAACAATGATTGTAAAAGTTGTCTAATTTCTGTCTCTCTCTGGCTAGTGCGGCTATAAACTGCTATTTATGCTTATTGATCCTACCCTAACCCTAGACCAAATTAAGGGCCTCTGAATAAGCTTTCCAACAAGGTATCATATGCCTTAATTGGGCTTACGATAAGTAAGTTAGGCCCATTTAAGTGAAGGAACATCATGGACTGCGTACTGATCGACACCAGAGAACTCGGGACCCAATTTAGCCTTGATTTTGGCCTAATTTGACAATTCTTGTGAAACCTGAAATTGTAGGATTCTTCCTTATCTTACTAGAGACATCAAGATCACCAAATTCCGATATCTATATCTCTAGTTATGCTTTGCGCAAGGCAACAATGTCAGGTTGAGTGAAAAATCCAAAAATTTACAATGTTTAGCAATTAAGCCCAATTTAGCCCAATAATGTAAAAGCAAAAACATTAATTGTAAAAGTTGTTTAATTTCTGTAAGCTCTGGCTTGTGCGGCTATAAACGGCTATTTACACTTATTAATCCTGACCTAAACCCAAGACCAAATTTAGGGCCTCTGAATAAGCTTTCCAACAAGGTATCATATGCCTTATTTGTGCTTAAGATGAGTAAGTTAAGCCCATTTAAGTGAAGGAATATCATGGACTGCGCACTGATCCGCGCCAGATAACTCGGTACCCAATTTAGTCTTGATTTTGGTCTAATTTGACAATTCTTGTGAAACCTGAAATTGTAGGTATCTTCCTTATCTTTCTAGGGACAGCAAGATCAACAAAATCCGATATCTGTAGCTCTAGTTATGCTCTGCGCAAGGCAACAAGGTCAGGATAAGTGAAAAATCCGAAATTAACAACGTTTAGCAATTAAGCCCAATTAATCCCAATAATGTAAAAGCAAAAACAATGATTGTAAAAGTTGTCTAATTTCCGTCTCTCTTTGGATTGTACAGCTTTAATCGCTATTTATGCATATTAATCCTGACCTAACCCTAGACCAAATTAAGGGCCTCTGAATAAGCTTTCCAACAAGGTATCATATGCCTTAATTGGGCTTACGATAAGTAAGTTAGGCCCATTTAAGTGAAGGAACATCATGGATTGCGCACTGATCCGCGCCAGGGAACTCGGGACCCAATCTAGCCTTTATTTTGGCATAATTTGCCAATTCTTGTGAAACCTGAGATTTTAGGTCTCTTCCTTATCTTTCAAGGGTTAGCAAGATCACCAAAATCCGATATATGTTGCTCTAGCTATGCTCTGTGCAAGGCAACAAGGTCAGGATGAGTGAAAAATCCGAAAATTAACAATGGTTAGCAATTAAGCCCAATAATGTAAAAGCAAAAACAATGATTGTAAAAGTTGTCTAATTTCCGTCTCTCTGGCTTGTGCGGCAGTAAACTGCTACTAATGCTTATTAATCCTGAGCTAACCCTAGACCAAATTAAGGGCCTCTGAATAAGCTTTCCAACAAGGTATCATATGCCTTAATTGGGCTTAAGATGAGTAAGTTAGGCTCATTTAAGTGAAGGAACATCATGGACTGCGCACTGATGCGAGCCAGAGAACTCGGGACCCAATTAAGTGTTGATTTTGGCCTAATTAGACAATTCTTGTGAAACAAGAAATGTAGGTCTCTTCCTTATCTTTATAGGAACCGCAAGATCACCAAAATCCGATATATGTAGCTCTAGTTATGCTCTGCACAAGGCAATAAGGTCAGGATGAGTGAAAAATCCGAAAATTAACAATGTTTAGCAATTAAGCCCAATACTGTAAAATCAAAACAATGATTGTAAAAGTTGTCTAATTTCCGTCTCTCTCTGGCTTGTGCGGCTGTAAACTGCTATTTATGCTTATTAATCCCTGACCTAACCCTAGACCAAATTAAGGGCCTTTGAATAAGCTTAACTACAAGGTATCATATGCATTAATTGGGCTTAAGATGAGTAAGTTAGGCCCATTTAAGTGAAGGAACATCATAGACTCGCACTGATCCACGCCAAAGAACTCGGGACCGAATTTAGCCTTGATTTTGGCCTAATTTGACAATTCTTGTGAACCCCGAAATTGTAGGTCTCTTCCTTATCTTTCTAGGGACAAGCAAGATCACCAAAATCGATATCCTGTAGCTCTAGTTATGCTCTGCGCAAGGCAACAAAGTCAGGATGAGTGAAAATTCCGAAAATTAACAATGTTTGGCAAATAAGCCCAATCAAGCCCAATAATGTAAAAGCAAAAACAATCTTTGTACAAGTTGTCTAATTTTCGTCTCTCTACGGCTTGTGCGGCTGTAAACTGCTATTTATGCGTATCAATCCTGACCTAACCCTAGACCAAATTAAGGTCCTCTTAATAAGCTTTCCAACAAGGTATCGTAAGCCTTAATTGGGCTTAAGATGACTAAGTTAAGCCCATTTAAGTGAAGGAACATCATGGACTGCGCACTGATCCGCACCGGAGAACTCGTGACCCAATTTAACCTTGATTTTGGCCTAATTTGATAATTCTTGTGAAACCTGATATTGTAGGTCTCTTCCTTATCTTTCTAGGGAAAGTAAGATCACCAAAATCCAATATCTGTAGCTCTAGTTATGCTCGCACAAGGCAACAAGGTCAGGATGAGTGAAAATTCCGAAAATTAACAATGTTTAGCAATTAAGCCCTATAATGTAAAAGCAAAAACAATGATTGTAAAAGTTGTCTAATTCTCGTCTCACTCTGGCTTGAGCGGCTATAAACTTCTATTTATGCTTATTAATCCTGACCTAACCCTAGACCAAATTAAGGGCCTCTAAATAAGTTTTCCAACAAGGTATCATATGCCTTAATTGGGCTTAAGATGAGTAAGTTAGGCCCATTTAAGTGAAGGAGCATCATGGACTGTGCACTAATCCGCCCAAGAGAACTCGGGACATAATTTAGCCTTGATTTGGCCTAATTTGACAATTCTTGTGAAACCAGAAATTGTAGGTCTCATCCTTATCTTTCTAGGGACAACAAGATCACCAAAATTCGATATCTGTAGCTCAAGTTGTGCTCTGCGCAAGGCAACAAGGTCAGGAAGAGTGAAAAATCCCAAAATTTACAATGTTTAGCAATTAAGCCCAATTAAGCCCAATAATGTAAAAGAAAAACAATGATTGTAAAAGTTGTCTAATTTCCGTCTCTCTCTGGCTTGTGCGGCTGTAAACTGCTATTTATGCTTATTAATCCTGACCTTACCCTAGACCAAATTAAGGGCCTCTGAATAAGCTTTCCAACAAGGTATCATTTGCCTTAATTGGGCTTAAGATGAGTAAGTTAGGCCCATTTAAGTGAAGGAACATCATGGAGTGCGCACCGATCCGCGCCGGGGGAACTCGGGACCCAATTTAGCCTTTATTTTGGCATAATTTGCCAATTCTAGTGAAACCTGAGATTGTAGGTCTCTTCCTTATCTTTCAAGGGTTAGCAAGATCACCAAAATCCGATATATGTTGCTCTAGCTATGCTCTGTGCAAGGCAACAAGGTCAGGATGAGTGAAAAATCCGAAAATTAACAATGGTTAGCAATTAAGCCCAATAATGTAAAAGCAAAAACAATGATTGTAAAAGTTGTCTAATTTCCGTCTCTCTGGCTTGTGCGGCAGTAAACTGCTACTAATTCTTATTAATCCTGAGCTAACCCTAGACCAAATTAAGGGCCTCTGAATAAGCTTTCCAACAAGGTATCATATGCCTTAATTGGGCTTAAGATGAGTAAGTTAGGCTCATTTAAGTGAAGGAACATCATGGACTGCGCACTGATGCGCGCCAGAGAACTCGGGACCCAATTAAGTGTTGATTTTGGCCTAATTAGACAATTCTTGTGAAACATGAAATGTAGGTCTCTTCCTTATCTTTATAGGAACCGCAAGATCACCAAAATCCGATATATGTAGCTCTAGTTATGCTCTGCACAAGGCAATAAGGTCAGGATGAGTGAAAAATCCGAAAATTAACAATGTTTAGCAATTAAGCCCAATACTGTAAAACCAAAAACAATGATTGTAAAAGTTGTCTAATTTCTTTCTCTCTCTAGCTTGTGCGGCTATAAACTGCTATTTATGCTTATTAATCCTACCTAACCCTAGACCAAATTAAGGGCCTTTGAATAAGCTTAACAACAAGGTATCATATGCATTAATTGGGCTTAAGATAAGTAAGTTAGGCCTGTTTAAGTTAAGGAACAGCATGGACTGCGTCTTGATCGACGCCAAAGAACTCGGGACCCAATTTAGCCTTGATTTTGGCCTAATTTGACAATTCTTGTGAACCCTGAAATTGTAGGATCTCTTCCTTATCTTTCTAGAGACATCAAGATCACCAAAATCCGATATCTATAGCTCTAGTTATGCTTTGAGCAAGGCAACAAAGTCGGGATGAGTGAAAATTCCAAAAATTAACAATGTTTAGCAAATAAGCCCAATCAAGCCCAATAATGTAAAAGCAAAAACATTAATCTTTGTAAAAGTTGTTTAATTCTCGTCTCTCTCGGCTTGTGCGGCTATAAACTGCTATTTACACTTATTAATCGACCTAACCCTAGACCAAATTAAGGTCCTCTTAATAAGCTTTCCAACAAGGTATCATATGCCTTAATTTGGGCTTAAGATTAGTAAGTTAAGCCCATTTAAGTGAAGGAGCATCATGGGTGTGCCCGATCCGCCCAAGAGAACTCGGGACATAATTTAGTCTTGATTTTGGCCTAATTTGACAATTCTTGTGAAACCTGAAATTGTAGGTCTCTTCCTTATCTTTCTAGGGACAACAAGATCAACAAAATTCGATATCTGTAGCTCAAGTTATGCTCTGCGCAAGGCAACAAGGTCGGGATAGAGTGAAAAATCCCAAAATTAACAACGTTTAGCAATTAAGCCCAATTAATCCCAATAATGTAAAAGCAAAAACAATGATTGTAAAAGTTGTCTAATTTCCGTCTCTCTTTGGATTGTACGGCTTTAACTGCTATTTATGCATATTAATCCCTGACCTTACCCTAGACCAAATTAAGGGCCTCTGAATAAGCTTTCCAACAAGGTATCATTTGCCTTAATTGGGCTTAAGATGAGTAAGTTAGGCCCATTTAAGTGAAGGAACATCATGGATTGCGCACTAATCCGCGCCCGGAGAAATCGGGACCCAATTTAGCCTTGATTTTGGCATAATTTGCCTATTCTTGTGAAACCTGAAATTTTAGGTCTCTTCCTTATCATTCTAGGGATAGCAAGATCGCCAAAATCCGATATATATTCCTCTAGTTATGCTCTGTGCAAGGCAACAAGGTCGGGATGAGTGAAAAATCCAAAAATTAACAATGGTTAGCAATTAAGCCCAATTAAGCCCAATAATGTAAAAGCAAAAACAATGATTGTAAAAGTTGTCCAATTTCAGTCTCTCTAGGCTTGTGCGGTTGTAAACTGCTACTAATGCTTATTAATCCTGAGCTAACCCTAGACCAAATTTAGGGCCTCCGAATAAGCTTTCCAACAAGGTATCATATGCCTTAATTGGGCTGAAGATGAGTAAGTTAGGCCCATTTAAGTGAAGGAACATCATGGATGCATGAGCGATCCGAGCCGGAGAACTCGGGACCCAATTTAGTGTTGATTTTGGCCTAATTTGACAATTCTTGTGAAACAAGAAATTGTATGTCTCTTCCTTATCTTTATAGGGACAACAAGATCACCAAAAATCGATATATGTAGCTCTAGTTATGCTCTGCACAAGGCAACAAGGTCGGGATGAGTGAAAAATCCGAAAATTAACAATGTTTAGCAATTAAGCCCAATTGAGCCCAAAAATTTGTCAAAGCAAAAATATTGATTATAAAAGTTGTCTAATTTCCGTCTCATTGGCTTGTGCGGCTGTAAATTGCTATTTTTGCTTATTAATCATGACCTAACCCTAGACCAAATTAAGGGCCTTTGAATAAGCTTTCAACTACAAGGTATCATATGCCTTAATTGGGCTTAAGATGAGTAAGTTAGGCCCATTTAAGTGAAGGAGCATCATGGACTGTGCACTAATCCACGCCAAAGAACTCGGGACGTAATTTAGCCTTGATTTTGGCCTAATTTGACAATTCTTGTCACCACGAAAGTGTAGGTCTCTTCCTTATCTTTCTAGGGACAACAAGATCACCAAAATTCGATATCTGTAGCTCATGTTGTGCTTTCTCAAGGCAACAAAGTCGGGAAGAGTGAAAAATCCCAAAATTAACAATGTTGAGCAAATAAGCCCAATTAAGCCCAATAATGTAAAAGAAAAACAATGATTGTAAAAGTTGTCTAATTTCCGTCTCTCTCGGCTTGTGCGGCTGTAAACTGCTATTTATGCTTATCAATCCTGACCTAACCCTAGACCAAATTAAGGGCCTCTTAATAAGCTTTCCAACAAGGTATCATTTGCCTTAATTGGGCTTAAGATGACTAAGTTAGGCCCATTTAAGTGAAGGAACATCATGGATGTGCACTAATCCCCGCACCGAGAACTCGGGACCCAATTTAGCCTTGATTTTGGCCTAATTTGACTAATTCTTGTGAAACCCCTGAAATTGTAGGTCTCTTCCTTATCTTTCTAGGGAAAGCAAGATCACCAAAATCCAATATATATAGCTCTAGTTATGCTCTGTGCAAGGCAACAAGGTCGGGATGAGTGAAAATTCCAAAAATTAACAATGTTTAGCAATTAAGCCCAATTAAGCCCTATAATGTAAAAGCAAAAACAATGATTGTAAAAGTTGTCCAATTTTCGTCTCCTCTACGGCTTGTGCGGTTGTAAACCGCTATTTATGCTTATTAATCCAGACCTAACCCTAGTCCAAATTAAGGGCATCTAAATAAGCTTTCCAACAAGGTATCATATGCCT
Organism: Sophora flavescens; assembly: GCA_030762895.1. Lineage (NCBI taxonomy): Eukaryota > Viridiplantae > Streptophyta > Magnoliopsida > Fabales > Fabaceae > Sophora > Sophora flavescens. The sequence continues at coordinate 12,349 of JAUPTC010001232.1, forward strand.
TAATTGGTGGGCTTAAGATGAGTAAGTTAGGCCCATTTAAGTGAAGGAGCATTATGGATGTGCACTAATCCAGCCCCAGAGAACTCGGGACACAATTTAGCCTTGATTTTGGCCTAATTTGACAATTCTTGTGAAACCGGAAATTGTAGGTCTCATCCTTATTTTTCTAGGGACAACAAGATCACCAAAAATCGATATATGTAGCTCTAGTTATGCTCCGCACAAGGCAACAAGGTCGGGAAGAGTGAAAAATCCCAAAATTTACAATGTCTAGCAATTAAGCCCAATTAAGCCCAAATAATTGTCAAAGAAAAACATTGATTATAAAAGTTGTCTAATTTCCGTCTCTCGGCTTGTGCGGCTGTAAACTGCTATTTTTGCTAATTAATCATGACCTAACCCTAGACCAAATTAAGGGCCTCTGAATAAGTTTTCCAACAAGGTATCATTTGCCTTAATTGGGCTTAAGATGATTAAGTTAGGCCCATTTAAGTGAAGGAGCATCATGGTGTGCACTAATCCGCGCAGGAGAACTCGGGACGTAATTTAGCCTTTATTTTGGCCTAATTTGACAATTCTTGTCACACGAGATTGTAGGTCTCTTCCTTATCTTTCTAGGGACAACAAGATCACCAAAATTCGATATATGTAGCTCTAGTTATGGTCTGCTCAAGGCAACAAGGTCAGGATGAGTGAAAAATCCAAAAATTAACAATGTTTAGCAATTAAGCTCAATTAAGCCCAATAATGTAAAAGAAAAACAATGATTGTAAAAGTTGTCTAATTTCCGTCTCACTCTGGCTTGTGCAGCTGTAAACTGCTTCTTATACTTATTAATCCTGGCCTACCCTAGACCAAATTAAGGGCCTCTGAATAAGCTTTCCAACAGGGTATCATTTGCCTTAATTGGGCTTAAGATGAGTAAGTTAGGCCCATTTAAGTGAAGGAACATCATGGACTGCGCACTAATCCGCGCTGGGAGAAATCGGGACCCAGTTTAGCCTTGATTTTGGCCTAATTTGACAATTCTTGTGAAACATGAAATTGTAGGTCTCTTCCTAATCTTTCTAGGGACAGCAAGATCACCAAAATCCGATATATATTCCTCTAGTTATGCTCTGTGCAAGGCAACAAGGTGGGATGAGTGAAAAATCCAAAAATTAACAATGTTTAGCAATTAAGCCCATTAATCCCAATAATGTAAAAGCAAAAACAATGATTGTAAAAGTTGTCCAATTTCGTCTCTCTGGCTTGTGCGGTTATAAACTGTTATTTATGCTTATTAATCCCGGACATAACCCTAGTCCAAATTAAGGGCCTCTGAATAAGCTTTCCAACAAGGTATCAAATGCCTTAATTGGGCTTAAGATGAGTAAGTTAGGCCAATTTAAGTGAAGGAACATCATGGACTGCGCAATGATCCATGCCAAAGAACTCGGGACCCAATTTAGCCTTGATTTTGGCCTAATTTGACAATTCTTGTGAAACCTGAAATTAATGGTCTATTCCTTATCTTTCTAGGACAGCAAGATCACCAAAAATCGATATATGTAGCTCTAGTTATGCTCTGCACAAGGCAACAAAGGTAAGGATGAGTGAAAAATCCGAAAATTAACAATGTCTAGCAATTAAGCCCAATTGAGCCCAAAAAATGTCAAAGCAAAAATAATGATTATAAAAGTTGTCTAATTTCCGTCTCTCTCTGGCTTGTGCGGCTGTAAATTGCTATTTTTGCTAATTAATCATGACCTAACCCTAGACCAAATTAAGGGCCTCTGAATAAGTCTTCCAACAAGGTATCATATGCCCTAATTGGGCTTAAGATGAGTAAGTTAGGCCCATTTAAGTAAATGAGCATCATGGACTGTGCACTAATCCGCGCAAGAGAACTCGGGACATAATTTAGCCTTGATTTGGCCTAATTTGACAATTCTTGTCAAACCAGAAATTGTAGGTCTCTTCCTTATCTTTCTAGGGACAACAAGATCACCAAAATTCGATATCAGTAGCTCAAGTTGTGCTCTGGCGCAGGGGCACAAGGTGGGGGGAGGAAAAAACAAAATTAACAATGTTTAGCAATTAATCCCAATTAAGCCCAATAATGTAAAAGAAAAACAATGATTGTAAAAGTTGTCTAATTTCCGTCTCTCTGGCTTGTGCGGCTGTAAACTGCTATTTATGCTTATTAATCCCTGACCTTACCCTGGACAAAATTAAGGGCCTCTGAATAAGCTTTCCAACAAGGTATCATTTGCCTTAATTGGGCTTAAGATGAGTAAGTTAGGCCCATTTAAGTGAAGGAACATCATGGCTGCGCACTAATCCGCCCCAGAGAAATCGGGACCCAGTTTAGCCTTGATTTTGGCCTAATTTGACTATTCTTGTGAAACCTGAAATTGTAGGTCTCTTCCTAATCATTCTAGGGACAGCAAGATCGCCAAAATCCGATATATATTCCTCTAGTTATGCTCTGCAGGCAACAAGGTCGGGATGAGTGAAAAATCCAAAAATTAACAATGTTTAGCAATTAAGCCCAATTAAGCCCAATAATGTAAAAGCAAAAACAATGATTGTAAAAGTTGTCTAATTTCCGTCTCTCTGGCTTGTGCGGATGTAAGCTGCTATTTATGCTTATTAATCCGAGACATAACCCTAGTCAAAATTAAAGGCCTCTGAATAAGCTTTCCAACAAGGTATCATATGCCTTTATTGGGCTCAAGATGAGTAAGTTAGGCCCATTTAAATGGAAGGATCATCATGGTTTGCATTGATCCCTTGAAGAACTCGGGACCCAATTTAGCCTTGATTTTGGCCTAATTTGACAATTCTTGTGAAACTTCGAAATTGCGGGTCTCTTCCTTATCTTTCTAGGACAGCAAGATCACCAAAAATCGATATATGTAGCTCTAGTTATGCTCGCACAAGGTAACAAGGTCGGGATGAGTGAAAAATCCGAAAATTAACAATGTCTAGCAATTAAGCCCAATTGAGCCCAAAAAAATGTCAAAGCAAAAATAATGATTATAAAAGTTGTCTAATTTCCGTCTCTCTCTAGCTTGTGCGGCTGTAAATTGCTATTTTTGCTAATTAATCCTGACCTAACCCTAGACCAAATTAAGGGCCTCTGAATAAGCTTTCCAACAAGGTATCATACGCCTTAATTGGGCTTAAGATGAGTAAGTTAGGCCCATCTAAGTAAAGGAACATCATGGACGTGCACTAATCCGCGCCAAGAACTCGGTACCCAATTTATTCTTGATTTTGGACTAATTTGACAATTCTTATGAAACCCGAAATTGTAGGTCTCTTCCTTATCTTTCTAGGGACACCAAGATCACCAAAATCCGATATTTGTAGATCTAGTTATGCTCTGCAAGGCAACAAGGTCGGGATGGGTGAAAAATCCAAAAATTAACAATGTTTAGCAATTAAGCCCATTACCAATAATGTAAAAGCAAAAACAATGTTTGTAAAAGTTGTCTAATTTTCGTCTCTCTCTGGCTTGTGCGGCTGTAATATACCTCTTATTCTTATTAATCCTGACCTAACCCTCGACCTAATTAAGGGCCTCTGAATAAGCTTCCCAACAAGGTATAATGTGCCTTAATTGGGCTTAAAATGAGTAAGTTAGGCCCATTTAAGTGAAGGAACATCATGGACTACGCAATGATCCACGCAGAGAATTCGGGACCCAATTTAGCCATGATTTTGGCCTAATTTGACAATTCTTGTGAAACCTGAAATTGTAGGTCTGTTCCTTATCTTTGTTGGGACGGCAAGATCACCAAAATCCGATATCCGTAGCTCTAGTTATGCTCTGCATGGCAACAAGGTCGGGATAATTGAAAAATCCCAAAATTAAGAATGTTTAGCCAATTAAGCCCAATAATGTAAAAGCAAAAACAATGATTGTAATAGTTATTTAATTTTCGTCTCTCTCTGGCTTGTGCGGTTGTAAACCGCTATTTATGCTTATTAATCCTGACCTAACCCTTGACCAAATTATGGGCCTCCGAATAAGCTTTCCAACAAGGTATCATATGCCTTAATTGTGCTTAAGATGAGAAACTTAGGCCCATTTAAGTGAAGGAACATCATGGACCGTAGCGATCGCGCGAGAACTCGAGACCCAATTTAGCCTTGATTTTGGCCTAATTTGACATTTCTTGTGAAACCATAAATTTTAGGTCTCTTCCTTATCTTTCTAGGGACAACAAGATCACCACAATCCGATATATGTAGCTTTAGTTATGCTCTGCGCAAGGCAACAAGGTCGGGATGAGTGAACAATCCGAAAATTAACAATGTTTAGCAATTAAGCCCAATTAAGTCCAATAATGTAAAAGCAAAAACAATGTTTGTAAAAGTTGTCTAATTTCCGTCTCTCTCTGGCTTGTGCGGCTGTAAACGCTACTTATGCTTATTAATCCTGACCTAACACTAGACCAAATTAAGGGCCTCTGAATAAGCTTTCCAACAAGGTATCATATGCCTTAATTGGGCTTAAAATGAGTAAGTTAGGCCCATTTAAGTGAAGGAACATCATGGATGCACAATAATCCGCGAGAGAACTCGGGACCCAAATTAGCCTTGATTTTGGCCTAATTTGACAATTCTTTTGACACCTGAAATTGTAGGTCTCTTCCTAATCTTTCTAGGGACAACAAGATCACCAAAATCCGTTATCTGTTGCTCTAGTTATGCTCTGCAAGGCAACAAGGTCAAGATGAGTGAAAAATCCGAAAATTAACAATGTTTGCAATTAAGCCAATTAAGCCCAATAATGTAAAAGCAAAAACAATGATTGTAAAAGTTGTCTAATTTCCTTCTCTCTACGGTTTGTGCGGCTGTAAAATGTTATTTATGCTTATTAATCCAGACCTAACCCTAGTCCAAATTAAGGGCCTCTGAATAAGATTTCCAACAAGGTATCGATATGCCTTAATTGGGCTTAAGATGAGTAAGTTAGGCCCATTTATTTGAAGGAACATCATGGACTGCACAAATCTCGCACCCAAGAGAACTCGGGACCCAATTTAGCCTTGATTTTGGCTTAATTTCACAAATCTTTTGAAACCTGAAATTGTAGGTCTCTTCCTTATCTTTCTAGGGACAGCAAGATCACCAAAATCCGATATCTGTAGCTCTAGTTATGCTCTACTCAAGGCAACAAGGTCAGGATGAGTGAAAAATCCGAAAATTAACAATGTTTAGCAATTAAGTTCAATAAACCCAATAATGTAAGAGCAAAAACGATGATTGTAAAAGTTGTCTAGTTTCCGTCTCTCTCTGGCTTATCCGGCTGTACACTGCTATTTATGTTTATTAATCCTGACCTAACCTAGACGAAATTAAGGGCCTCTGAATAAGCTTTCCAACAAGGTATCATATGCCTTAATTGGGCTCAAGAAGAGTAAGTTAGGCCCATTTAAGTGAAGGAACATCATGGATTGCACGATCACGCGGGAGAACTCGGGACCCAATTTAGCCTTGACTTTGGCCTAATTTGACAATTCTTGTGAAACATGAAATTTTAGGTCTCTTCCTTATCATTCTATGGACAACAAGATCACCAAAATCCGATATATGTAGCTCGAGTTATGCTCTGTCAAGGTAACAAGGTCGGGATGAGTGAAAAAGCCGAAAATTAACAATGTTTAACAATTAAGCCCAATTAAAATAATGTAAAAGCAAAAACAATTATTGTAAAAGTTGTCTAATTTTCGTCTCTCTGGATTGTGCGGATGTAAACTGCTATTTATGCTAAGTAATCCTGACCTAACCCAAGACCAAATTAAGCGCCTCCGAATAAGCTATCAAACCAGGTATCATATGCCTTAAATACTCTTAAGATGAGTAAGTTAAGCCCATTTAAGAGACCGAACATCTTGGACTGCTCAGATCCGCCCCAAAGAACTCGGGACCGAATTTAGCCTTAATTTTGGCCTAATTTGACAATTCTTGTGAAACCTGAAATTGTAGGTCTCTTCCTTATCTTTCTAGGGACACCAAGATCACCAAAATCCGATATCTGTAGCTCTAGTTATGCTCTGCAAGGCAACATGGTCGGGATGAGTGAAAAATCCGAAAATTAACAATGTTTAGCCCCAATTAAGCCCAATAATGTAAAAGCAAAAACAATTATTGTAAAGTTGTCTAATTTCCGTCTCTCTGGCTTGTGCGGCTGTAAACTGCTATTTGTTCTTATTTATCCTAACCTAACCCTAGACCAAATTAAGGGCCTCTGAATAAGCTTTCCAACAAGGTATCATATGCCTTAATTGGGCGTAAGATGAGTAAGTTAGGCCCATTTAAGTGAAGGAACATCAAGGACTGCGCACTGATCCGAGCCAGAGAACTAGAGACCCAATTTTGCCTTTATTTTGGCATAATTTGACTATTCTTGTGAAACCTGAAATTTTAGGTCTCTTCCTTATGTTCCTAGGGATAGCAAGATCACCAAAATCTGATATATGTAGCTCTAGTTATGCTCTGCGCAGGGCAGCAAGGTCAGGATGAGTGAAAAATCCGAAAATTAACAATGATTAGCAATTAAACCCAATAACGTAAAAGCAAAAACAATTATTGTAAAAGTTGTCTAATTTCTGTCTCTCTCTAGCCTGTGCGGCTGTAAACTGCAATCTATGCTTATTAATCCTGATCTAATACTAGACCAAATTAAGGGCCTCTGAATAAGCTTTCCAACAAGGTATCATATGCCTTAATTGGGCTTAAGATGAGTAAGTTAGGCCCATTTAAGTGAAGGAACATCATGGACTGTGCACTGATCCGTGCCAGAGAACCCGGGACTCAATTTAGCCTTGATTTTGGCCTAATTTGAAAATTCTTGTGAAACATGAAATTGTAGGTCTCTTCCTTATCTTTCTAGGGACAGCAAGATCATATGTAGCTCTAGTTATGCTCTGCACAGGGTAACACGGTAAGGATGAGTGAAAAATCCAAGAATTAGCAATGTTTAGCAATTAAGCCCAATAATGTAAAAGCAAAAACAATGATTGTAAAAATTGCCTAATTTCCGTCTCTCTCTGTCTTGTGCGGCTGCAAACTGCTATTTATGCTTATTAATCCCGACCTAACCTAGACCAAACTAAGGGCCTCTAAATAAGTTTTCCAAAAAGGTATCATATGCCTTAATTGGGCTTAAGATGAGTAAGTTAGGCCCATTTAAGTGAAGGAACATCATAGACTATGCACTGATCCGCGCCAGGGAACTCGGTTCCCGATTTAGCCTTGATTTTGGCCTAATTTGACTATTCTTGTGAACCCTGAAATTGTAGGTCTCTTCCTTATCTTTCTAGGGACAGCAAGATCACCAAAATCCGATATCTGTAGCTCTTGTTATCCTCTGCGCAAGGCAACAAGGTCAGGATGAGTGAAAAATCCGAAAATTAACAATGTTTAGCAATTAAGCCCAATAATGTAAAAGCAAAAACAATGTTTGTAAAAGTTGTCTAATTTTCGTCTCTCTCCGGCTTGTGCGCTGTAAACTGCTATTTATGCTTATCAATCATGACCTAACCCTAGACCAAAATTAAGGGACCTCTGAATAAGCTTTCCAACAAGGTATCGTATGCCTTAATTGGGCTTAAGATGACTAAGTTAAGCCCATTTAAGTGAAGGAACATCATGGACCGCGCAGATCCACGCAGAGAACTCGGGACCCAATTTAACCATGATTTTGGCCTAATTTGACAATTCTTGTGAAACCTGAGATTGTAGGTCTCTTCCTTATCTTTCTAGGGACAGTAAGATCACCAAAATCCGATATCGTGGCTCTAGTTATGCTCTGCAAGGCAACAAGGTCGGGATGATTGAAAAATCCGAAAATTAACAATGTTTAGCAATAGTGATAATGTAAAGCAAAAACAATGATTGTAAAAGTTGTCTAATTTTCGTCTCACTGGCTTGTGCGGCTGTAAACTGCTATTTGTGCCCATTAATCCGACCTAACCTAGGCCAAATTAAGGGCCTCAGAATAAGTTTTCCAATAAGGTATTACCTTAGTGGGCTTAAAGATGAGTAAGTTAGGCCCATTTAAGTGAAGGAGCATCATGGTGCGCACTAATCCGCCCGGGGAAATGGGGACCCGGTTTGTACCCGATTTTGACTGAACTGACAATTCTTGTGGACACGAAATTGTAGGTCTCTTCCTAATCATTCTGGGGACAACAAGATGCGGCAAAATCCGATATATATTCACTCTGGTTATGCTACGTGCAGGAAACAAGGTCAGATAATTGAAAATCCCAAAAATTAACAATGTTTAGCAATTAAGCCCGATTAAGCCCAATAATGTAAGCAAAAACATTGGTGCCAAAAGTTGTCTAATTCCAGTCTCTCTACGGCTTGTGCGGTCAAATGGCTTACTTCATTTATGCTTATTAATCCGGACATAACCCAAGTCCAAATTAAGGGCCTCTGAATAAGCTTTCCAACAAGGTATCCTTATGCCTTTGTGGGCTCCAAGATGAGTAAGTTAGGCCCGTTTAATGGTAGGAGTTATCACGGACTTCCTGTTGATCTGCGGAGAACTGGGACCCAATTTAGCCTTGATTTTTGGCCTAATTTTACAATTCTTGTCAAACCAGAAATTGTAGGTCTCTTCCTTAATATCTTTCTAGGACACAACAAGATCACCAAAATCCGATTTACGGCCAGCTCTAGTTATGCTCTGCGCCCAGAAGACGCGAGAAGGTGCGGATGGCGAAAAATCCGAAAAATTAACAATGTTTGCTAATTAAGCCCAATAATGTAAAAGCAAAAACAATATTTGTAAAGTTGTCTAATTTCGTGCGGCTGTGAACTGCTATTTGTGCTTATTAATCTGACCCGATCCTGAACAGATCAAGGACCTGCGAATAAACTTTCCAACAGGTATCATATGCCTTAATTTGGGCTTAAAGATCAATGAGTTAGGACCATTTAAGTGAAGGAACATCGTGGTGCGCGATACGGGCGAGAGAACACAGGGACCAATTTGTGATTGTGGCCTAATTTGATAGCAATTTTAGGAAGCTTGAAATTGGCAGGTCTCTTCCTTATCTTTCTAAGGCGGCAAGATCACCAAAATCCAGATATCGTAGCTCTAGTTATGCTGCGCACAAGGCAACAAGGTTAGGATGAGTGAAAAATCCGAAAATTAACAATGTTTTGCAATTAAGCCCAATTAATCCCAATAATGTAAAAGCAAAAACCTGATTGTGAAGTTGTCTAATTTAGACTCTTCGGCTTGTGCGGCTGTAAAGCGCTATTTAGCGCTTATTAATCTTGACCTAACCCTAGACCAAATTAAGGGCCTCTGAATAAACTTTCCAACAAGGTATCATATGCCTTAGTGGGCTTAAGATGAGTAAGTTAGGCCCGATTTAAGTGAAGGACATCATGGACGCACAGCGATGCGCACCAAATACTCGGGACCCGATTTAGCCTTGATTTTCGCCTAATTTGACAACTCTAGTGAAGCACGAGGGTGTAGGTCTCTTCCTTATCTTTCTAGGCAAACAGAATCACCAAAATCCGATATCGGTAGCTCTAGTTATTCTCTGCGCCAAGGCAACAAGGTCCACGATGAGTGAAAAATCTAAAAATTAACAATGTTTAGCATTTTAGACCCAATTAAGCCCAATAATGTAAAGCTAAAAACGAGTGATTGTAAAACTTGTCTAATTTTAGTCTCTCCCTACGGTATGTGCGGTTGTAAACTACATCTTATGCTTGACAATACGACCTAACCCTAGACCAAGTGGGGCCTACGAATAAGCTTCCCAACAAGGTATCATATGCCTTAATTGGGCTTAAAATTTTTATTTAGGCCTTTATGTGAAGGAACATCATGGGCTAGCACTTATTGATCACGTAGAAATTGGATGAATTTAGCCATGATTTTTGGCCCTGGTTGATAACTCTTGTGACACACGAAATAGTAGGTCTCTTCCTTATCTTTCTTGGGCGACAAGATCACAAAAATCCGATGTCTGGCCTTTCAGTTATGCTCTGCGTGTGGCTAATAAGGTCGGATAATTGAAAAAATCCCCAAATTAAGAATGTTTAGCAATTAAGCCCAATTAAGCCCAATATTGTAAAAGCAAAAATAGTGATTGTAATAGTTATCTAATTTTCCGTCTCTCTCGGCTTGTGCGGTGTAAGCTTTACTATTTATCTTTGTTAATACGACCTAACCCTAGACCAAATTATGGGCCTCACGAATGACTTTCCAACAAGGTATCATATGCTATGATTGTGCTTAAGATGATTAAGTTAGGCCCGTTTAAGTGAAGGAACATCATGGATGCATACACGATCCACGCCAGAGAACTCGGGACCCAATTTAGCCTTGATTTTGGCCTAATTTGACAATTCTTGTGAAACCTGAAATTGCAGGTCTCTTCCATATCTTTCTAGGGACATCAAGATCACCAAAATCCGATATTTGTAGCTCTAGTTATACTTTGCGTAAGGCAATAAGGTCAGGATGAGTGAAAAATCCAAAAGTTAACAATATTTAGCAATTAAGTCCAAAAATGTAAGAGCAAAAACAATGATTGTAAATGTTGTCTAATTTCCGTCTCTCTCTGTCTTGTGCGGCTGTAAACTGCTATTTATGCTTATTAATCCTGACCTAACCCTAGACCAAATTAAGGGCCTCTGAATAACTTTCCAACAAGGTATCATATGCCTTAATTGGGATTAAGATGAGGTTAGGCCCACTTAAGTGAAGGAACATCATGGATCTGCACTAATCCGCCATAGAACTCGAACCCAATTTAGCCTTGATTTTGGCCTAATTTGACAATTCTTGTGAAACCTGAAATTGTAGGTCTCTTCCTTATCTTTCTAGGGACATCAAGATCACCAAAATCCGATATCTGTAGCCCCAGTTATGCTCTGCAAGGCAACAAGGTCGGGATGAGTGAAAAATCCAAAAATTAACAATGTTTAGCAATTAAGCCCAATAATGTAAAAGCAAAAACAATGATTGTAAAAGTTGTCTAATTCCGTCTCTCTCGGCTTGTGTGGCTGTAACTGCTATTTATGCTATTAATCCTGACCTAACCTAGACCAAATTAAGGGCCTCTGAATAAGCTTTCCAACAAGGTATCATATGCCTTAATTGGGCTTAAGATAAGTAAGTTAGGCCCATTTAAGTGAAGGAACATCATGGATGCGCGATCCGCAGAGAACTGGGACCCAATTTAGCCTCGATTTTGGCCTAATTTGACAATTCTTGTGACACCTGAAATTGTAGGTCTCTTCCTTATCTTTCTAGCGACAGCAAGGTCACCAAAATCCGATATCTGTAGGTCTAGTTATGCTCTGCCAAGGCAACAAGGTCAGGATGAGTGAAAAATCCGAAAATTAACAATGTTTAGCAATTAATCCCAATAATGTAAAAGCAAAAACAAGAATTGTAAAAGTTGTCTAATTTCCGTCTCTCTGTGGCTTGTGCGGCTGTCAATTGCTATTTATGCTTATTAATCGTGACCTAACCCTAGACCAAAATTGGGGGCCTCCGAATAAGCTTTCCAACAAGGTATCATATGCCTTAATTGGGCTTAAGATGGTATGTTAGGCCCATTTAAGTGAAGGAACATCATGGGATGAGCTGATCCGCGCGTAAGAACACGGGACCCAATTTAGCCTTGATTTTGGCCTAATTTGACAATTCTTGTGAAACCTGAAATTGTAGGTCTCTTCCTTATCTTTCGAGGGACAACAAGATCACTAAAATCCGATATCTGTAGCTCTAGTTATGCTCCGCAAGGCAACAAGGTCGGATGAGTGAAAAATCCGAAAATTAACAATGTTTAGCAATTAAGCCCATTAATAATGTAAAAGCAAAAACAATGATTGTAAAAGTTGTCTAATTTCCGTCTCTCTGGCTTGTGCGGCTGTAAACTGCTATTTATGCTTAATAATGCTGACCTAACCCTATACCAAATTAAGGGCCTCTGAATAAGCTTTCCAACAAGGTATCATATGCCTTAATTGGGTCTAAGATGAGTGTTAGGCCCATTTTAGTGAATGAACATCATGGACTGCACCCTGATCCGCGCCAGAGAACTCGGGACCCAATTCTAGCCTTTATTTTGGCCTAATTTGACAATTCTTGTGAAACCGAAATTGTAGGTCTCCTTCCTTGTCTTTCTAGGGACAGCAAGATCACCAAAAATCCGATATCTCTAGCTCTAGTTATGCGCTGCAAGGCAACAAGGTCAAGATGAGTGAAAAATCCGAAAATTAACAATGTTTCAGCAATTCAGCCCAATAATGTAAAAGCAAAAACAATGATTGTAAAAGTTGTCCAATTTCCGTCTCTCTCGGCCAGTGGGGTGTAAACTGCTATTTATGCTTATTAATCTGACCTAACCAAGACCAAATTAAGGGCATCTGAATAAGCTTTACAACAAGGTATCATATGCCTTAATTGGGCTTAAGATGAGTGGGTTAGGCCCATTTAAGTGAAGGAACATCATGGATCGCACTAATCCGCGCCAGAGAACTCGGGACCCAATTTAGCCATGATTTTGGCCTAATTTGACAATTCTTGGGAAACCCGAAATTGTAGGTCTCTTCCTTATCTTTCTAGGGACAGCAAGATCACCAAAATCCGATATCTGTGCTCTAGTTATGCTCTGCGGATAGGCAACAAGGTCGGGATGAGTGAAAATCCGAAAATTAACAATGTTTAGCAATTAAGCCCAATAATGTAAAAGCAAAAACAATGAATGTAAAAGTTGTCCTAATTTCCGTCTCTCTCTGGCTTGTGCGGCTGTAAACTGCTATTTATGCTTATTAATCCTGACCTAACCCTATACCAAATTAAGGGCCTCGAATAAGCTTTCCAACAAGGTATCATATGCCTTAATTGGGCTTAAGATGAGTAAGTTAGGCCCATTTAAGTGAAGGAACATCATGGACTGCACGATCCGCGCCAAGAACTCGGAACCCAATTTAGCCTTGATTTTGGCCTAATTTGACAATTCTTGTGAAACCGAATTGTAGGTCTCTTCCTTATCTTTCTAGGGACATCAAGATCACCAAAATCCGATATCTGTAGCCCTAGATATGCTCTGCGCAAAGCAACAAGGTCAGGATGAGTGGAAAATCCGAAAATTAACAATGTTTAGCGGTTAAGCCCAATAATGTAAAAGCAAAAACAATGATTGTAAAAGTTGTCTAATTTCCATCTCTCTCTAGCATGTGCGACTGTAAAATGCTATCTATGCTTATTAATCCTGACCTAATGCTAGACCAATTTAAGGGTCTCTGAATAACCTTTCCAACAAGGTATCATATGCCTTAATTGGGCTTAAGATGAGTAAGTTAGACCCATTTAAGTGAAGGAACATCATGGACTGCGCACTTATCCGTGCCAGAGAACCGGGGACCCAATTTAGCCCTGATTTTGGCCTAATTTGATAATTCTTGTGAAACGTGAAATTGTAGGTCTCTTCCTTATCTTTCTAACCAAAATCCGATATCTGTAGCTCTAGTTATGCTCTGCGCAACGCAACAAGGTCAGGTTGAGTGAAAAATCCAAAAATTAACAATGTTTAGCAATTAAGCCCAATAATGTAAAAGCAAAAACAATGATTGTAAAAGTTGTCTAATTTCCTTCTCTCTCTGGCTTGTGCGGGTGTAAACTGCTATTTATGCTTATTAATCCTGACCTCACCCTAGACCAAATTATGGGCCTCTGAATAAGCTTTCCAACAAGGAATCATTTGCCTTAACTGGGCTTAAGATGAGTAAGTTAGGCCCATTTAAGTGAAGGAACATCAGGACTGCGCACTCATCCGCGATAGAGAACACGGGACCCAATTTAACCTTGATTTTGGCATAATTTGACAATTCTTGTGAAACCTGAAATTGTAGGTCTCTTCCTTATCTTTCTAGGGACAACAAGATCACCAAAATCCGATATCTGTAGCTCTAGTTATGCTCTGCGATAGGCAACAAGGTCAGGATGAGTGAAATATCCGAAAATTAACAATGTTTAGCAATTAATCCCAATTAAGCCCGATAATGTAAAAGCGAAAACAATGATTGCAAAAGTTGTCTAATTTCCGTCTCTCTCTGGTTTGTTCGGTTGTAAACTGCTATTTATGATTACTAATCCTGACCTAACCCTAGACCAAATTAAGGGTCTCTGAATAAGCTTTCCAACAAGGTATCATTTGCTTTAATTGGGCTTAAGATGAGTAAGTTATGCCCATTTAAGTGAAGGAACATCATGGACTGCACACTGATCCACGCTAGAGAAATCGGGACCCAATTTAGCCTTTATTTGGGCCTAATTTGACAATTCTTGTGACACCTGAAATTGTAGGTCTCTTCCTTGTCTTTCTAGGGACAACAAGATCACCAAAATCCGATATCTGTAGCTCTAGTTATGCTCTGTGCAAGGCAACAAGTTCAGGATGAGTGAAAAATCCGAAAATTAACAATGTTTTGCAATTAAGCCCAATAATGTAAAAGCAAAAACAATGATTGTAAAAGTTGTCTAATTTCCGTCCCTCTCTGGCTTGTGCGGACTAAACTGCTATTTATGGTTATTAATCATGACCTAACCCTATAACAAATTAAGGGCCTCTGAATAATCTTTCCAACAAGGTTTTATATGCCTTAATT
>JAUPTC010001233.1:0-26973 GCA_030762895.1 Sophora flavescens
GAATTTTATCAAATAGTTAGAATGCAGACAGAAATGTGAATAACAATTAGATAGAATTGTTAGGGTTAGACTAAGCTAATCCTCCCTTGATTGTTATGAAATGATAACTAACACAGTTCCTACTTCAATTATGACAATCGAATCTTTTCTAATATACTCAAACCCTAATGTCTTAGGTGGAATGAGCCTAAAATCCCAAATTAAACCCTAATGTCTTAGGTGGATTAATCAGAGAAATTGCATTAAGAATAAAGATTCATAAGATTGCAAGCAGACAACACCTATGTCTAGATTCTTGGACTACTTGGCATATGATTCATGAGCATGCTTTAACATCAACCTTTCAATTGTCTCTTAAAGCAACTAATCATTCCTAAGATGATCAAGCCTAGGGAAAGCATTAAGCATGGAATCATACACTCATAAAGAAGAAGGAAACTGTATTATAATCAAGTCATTTTACAACCAAGTTCAGATAAGCAATAATCTAACCCCAACAAAGGGGAGTTTAGCTACACATAATTGAAGATAGAATAAAAGAAAGAGTTCTGAGAGATGAACAAAGGAGAGAGCTCCATAGAATGTTGCCACTGACAACCACATGACAAAGGTCTTATTTTTAGGTTTTTTGGATGTGTCTTACATTGCGCCGAGAGGTTCTTTTATAACTTCGTGGCCCGTCACGGCCGTGACATCCATCACGGCCAGGCCGTGGCGGGTTCTGCCTCTTGCAGATTTTGTGACTTGAGGACTCTCGCGTGGCGAAGCTAACATTCGCGTCGCGAACCCCTCTTTCATGCCGTGATCTCCATCACGGCCAGCCGTGATGGATTCGACTTGTGGTGGTTTTTGGGTCACGGCCGTGATGTACATCATGGCTAGGCCGTGATCGATTCTGACTTTTGGAAGTGCAGCAATCAGGTTCTCGCGTGGCGAGACTTACTTCAGCGTCGCGAGCCATTTTTTCACGCCGTGATCTCCATCACGGCCAAGCCGTGATGGATTCGACTTGTGGTAATTTTGGGTCACGGTAGTGATAGCCATCATCACGCCGGTATGTAACGACTTCGACTTTTGGCCCCCTTTTTCTTCGTTTTCAGGCTTTCTCTTCATCTCGGCTTCCTCATGGCTAAATCTTGGGCATTTAATCATAAATCCCTGCAAAACAACACACAATACCACCTTATCCGTTCCAAAGGAAAAACTAAACAAAATCCAACTAAAATGACCTAACTATATGCAAATGCATGCAGAAATGTAAATGGAAAATGAGGTGAAATCACACTCATCAAATCACCCCAAGCTTAAGACTTTGCTTGTCCTCAAGCAAAACCCTAGGACATAAGATCATAATAAACAAAGCATTGATAGTTAATCAAGATACCGAGTATATTGATCCAAGTAACAGGGATTCAATTATTTAAGCAAGAGTCATTCAATTCATGTCGAATTAGGGTCTTAGGTTTCCTAGACTCACCTTCTCACTGATTCGGGACACTCTATCTCACTTGAAGCTCACCCCAAGCTTGTTCATTTGCTTGGCTCTCATTCTTGCCTCACTCACTCAAGTGTTCAAGTATATATAACAATTCACTCCATTTTCCTCAAGGAATGATTCCTACCATATGCTTGACTATCAACCAAATCTTTACTTTATTAATGAAAACATCTAAGAATCAAGAGGTCTTATTCTTTGGTTGTAATGGGGCCATGGGATCAATTTTCAGGTGGGAATTTCAAGAACAGGAAATTTCAAAAGGCTATACAAACAATCAAGCATTGCAAAGCATGACCTTCTAAAATACCTTTCTTTGGGTTTTGATTTCATGTTTCCACCATTATTTTCTTTCTTCTCTGTTATTTCTCACTTCTCTTGTTTTTGTCATCCCCTTCTCTATATATCTTTCTTTTTCTCTTTTTCTTTTCATTTTTCTTTTGCTTGGAGAAGGGGAGATTTTTTTTTTTCAACTCAAGAGATATATATATATATATATATTTTTTTTTTTTCTTTTTCGTCCCAAACTTTCAACTACATTTTTCACCCTTTTTTCAATACTTTAGAAGGTCCCTCATAAGCTTAATTAACAAAATATTTCAGGGTACCAAGAAAAGCATGTTATTCATTCAGGCTCAAAATGGGGCAACTAAGGGTAGTATTATTCATTCAAAGCTTAGAAGGCCAGAAAAAAATACCTATTGCCTCGATCCTTTTCAAAAATGTTTTCAAAAATTTTCACGCTTTGAAATGGTTTCAAGTCAAGTTCTAGAGAAAAACAATCCAAGAGGAACAACACTCTAACACAAAGAACAGGGGCAGATTTAGTGAGTACCCCCTAATGGCTCAAAAGCTCACATTTATCAGTTCAAGAACCAGTGAGAAACACAAATCTATAGAAACACATGCTAATCATCAACTATCCAAGACCATCTCAAGAATATTTAATGAAGCCATATCACAAGAATAGAAAATCAGGGTCCAAAAATTCACTATCACAAAAAAAATTGGCACTTAGCTCTCACAATCATAAGCTCAATCTAAGCAGGGGTAACCGAATCATGCGATCATGCAAACTTAAGCCTATATGAAAGCAATATTTACAATGCAAGCAAAAAGATTACCCCTACCCCTAGCTTAAAGACTTACATTGTCCTCAATGTAAATAATGAAGCTTAGAGAGGGGAGAAAACTGGAACAACTCACCCAGGTTGTAGTGGGGTTGCATCACATGCTTTCTGGTTTTGTTTCCTCCTGCCCTTCTTCTCCTCCTTCCTTCAAAATCTGAAAGCACTCAACAAACTATTAACAAACCTCTTGAGCTTCTCAAATTATTCAAGAGGAGAAATCAAAAACAAAAGAGAAGATGAAAATAAAATTTGGGTTGCCTCCCAATAAGTGCTTCTTTAACGTCACTAGCTTGACGGATGATTTTTTTTTTCATTTTTTTTTGTTCTTTTAAGATGGTGCCTGAAGAGTGACGGAGGCCGCCTGATGATCAAAGTTGCCTCCAAGGTAGTGCTTTAGCCTTTGTCCATTAACAGTGAAGGTATCTAGGATGATGGATCTTCAATTTAAGCTGAACCAAATGGAGAGACGGACTTGACATAGAATGGGCACTTGACCATCTTGATCTCAATTTGCCGGAAAGAGCTTGAGTCTTGAGTTAAACAGCAAAAGCTGGTGGCCTTCTTCAAATTTCTTGGGAAGAATGTACTTATCATGCCAGAACTTTGTTCTTTCCTTGTATATCCTAGCACTCTCATAAGCCAAGAGTCGGAACTCATCCAACTCATTCAATTGAAGCATCCTCTTGTCCATGGCCAGCCTTGTATCAAAGTTCAGGGCCTTCACTTCCCAAAAGCACGGTGTTGTAGCTCTCTAGGAAGGCGACATGATTTCCGAACACTAATTGGTAAGGTGACATACCAATAGGTGTCTTATAAGCGATCCGATAGGCCCAAAGTGCATCATCCAATTTCTTCGCCCAATCCTTCCTTGCATTGTTCACAGTTTTTCCAAAATTCTCTTCAACTCCGGTTGGACAATTCCACTTGCCCCTTTGGTTTGGGGATGGTATGGTGTGGTAACTTTGTGGTTCACCCCAAACTTGGCAAGCACTGCATTGAACTCCTTATTGCAAAAGTGAGTACCCCCATCACTAATGATAGCCCTAGGGGTTCCAAACCAGGTAAAAATATTCTTCCTCACAAAACTGATCCACGAGTTCTTGCATCATCTTTCGAGTTGGCACTGACTTCCACCCACTTGCTCACATAATCAACCGCCACCAGAATGTACTTGTTGTTGTAAGATGACGGGAAAGGACCCATGAAGTCGATCCCCCACACATCGAAGAGCTCCACCTCTAATATACCCTTTAAGGGCATCTCATTTCTCTTGGAAATACTGCCGGTCCTCTGGCATTTATCACATTTCATTACCCAAGCTCTGGAGTCCTTGAAAATAGTGGGCCAAAATAGCCCGCTTTGCAAAATCTTCATGGCGGTCCTTTCACCACCAAAGTGTCCTCCATAGGGTGAGTTGTGGCAGTGAGTCAACACCCCATTAATCTATTCTTCCGGAATGCACCTTCTCAGAATTCCATCCGAACCTCTTTTGAAAAGATACGGCTCATCCCATATATAGAATTTGGCATCATGAATGAGCTTCTTCCTCTGTTGTGCATTGAAGTCCTTCGGAATCTTATTGGCGGCCTTGTAATTTGCAATATCCGCAAACCAAGGTGCCACTTGCACCACAAACAACTGTTCATCTAGGAATTCCTCTTGAATTGGCAACTTTGCTTCTACTTGAACATCTGCTTGTGGAAGCCTAGACAAATGGTCGGCTACCACATTCTCCACTCCTTTCTTGTCCTTTATTTCCAAATCAAACTCTTGGAGTAGTAGTATCCACCTAATAAGCCTTGGCTTGGCATCCTGTTTAGTCATATGATATCTCAAAGCGAGAATGATCGGTGTAGACGGTAGTTTCTGACCAATCAAGTAGGATCTAAATTTATCAAATGCAAATACCACAGACAAGCAATTCTTTTTCAGTCGTGGTATAATTCAATTGGGCATCATTAAGCACCACATTGGCATAGTAAATGACATGCAACACTTTATTTTTCTTTGGCCCAAAATGGCTCCCACCGCATAGTCACTTGCATCACACATTAGCTCAAATGGTAAACTCCAATGCGGAGGTGCAATGGCCAGGTGCGGTGGTGAGTTTTTCTTTCAAAACTTGGAAGGCATGCATGCAATCATCATCAAATATAAAAGGAGTATCAGCTACCAAAAGATTGCATAGGGGTTTCACAATCTTTGAAAAATCTTTTATAAACCTCCTATAAAAACCTGCATGCCCTAGGAAGCTTCTAACACCTTTCACATTCAAGGGGGGGAAGTTTTCAATCACTTCAATTTTGGATCTATCAACCTCAATTCCCAGTGATTAAATTTTATGCCAAAGAACTATAACTTCCCTAAACATGAAGAGACATATTTCACAATTTAAAACAAGGTTAGTTTCTTGGCATCTTTTTTTAGAACACGAGGCAAGATTATTCAAGCGGTTATCAACAGAATCACCAAACACAGAAAAATCGTCCATAAATACCTCAATAAATTTTTCATTCATATCAGAAAATATGGATAGCATGCACCTTTGAAAAGTGGCGGGTGCATTACACAACCCGAATGGCATCCTCCGGTATGCGTAGACACCATAGGGACAAGTGAAGGCGGTTTTCTCTTGGTCCTCTGGTTCAACCACAATCTGGTTATACCCGGAGTACCCATCAAGGAAACAATAGAAAGCATGGCCCCTCAACCTCTCTAACATCCGATCAATGAAGGGCAATGGAAAGTGATCTTTTACGGTGGCCTCATTCGGTCTTACGTAATCAATGCATACCCTCCATCCGGACACGGTCCTAGAGGGAATAAGTTCATTCTTTTCATTTGCTACCACTTTGTCATCCCCCTTTCTTGGCCTGACAACTTGGGCAGGACTCACCCATGGACTATCGGAGATGGGATAGATAATGCCCGCATCCAACAACTTCACAATCTCCTTCCTCACAACTTCTTTCATATTCGGGTTGAGTCTTCTTTGGGGTTGTCTAACCGGCTGAAATTTTCCTCCACAGATTTTGTGCATGCAAAAGGAGGGGCTTATCCACTTTCAAATCGGACATAGACCACCCGATTGCAGATTTGTGCTCCCTAAGCACCCTCAACGGCTTCTCTTCTTCCAAGGAATTCAACCCCTCTTGATGATAGCTGGGAATGAAGAGTTCATCCCAAGGAAAGCATAACGGAGATGGGATGGCAATTCTTTCAACTCTAGCACCGGTGGGTCACCCTTGTCTTCAATTATCACATCTTCCACCACTTTGTCTTCATCAGTATTCACAACCAGACAAGCCTCCAGAGATTTAATCATGAGATCAACTTCTTACGCACATACTTCTTCTTCTACATCCTCTACCATTAGAATTTGCTTCTAACGAATCTTCAAACTTCTGGTGCAAACTCTTGTCAGATAATGAATCAATGAGGTCCACTATCATGCATGTGTCCTTGTCGCTTGGGTGTTTCATTGCCTCAAACACATTAAAGGTGACCTTTTCGTCTTGTACCCGAAGCACCAATTCCCCTTGATTGACATCGATCAAGGCTCTACCTGTTGCTAGGAATGGTCTCCCAAGAATCAGAGGAGTATCACCATCTTTAGCCATATCTAACACCACAAAATCTGCTGGAAAAATGAATTTATCTACCTTCACCAACAAATCCTCCACAACACCATAGGGATATGTAATGGAGCGATTGCGCGATTGAAGAGAAATCCCTGTTGGTTTTACCTCACCAATCCCGACTTCTTGAAAATGGAGAGCGGCATCAGTTAATACTTGCCCTAAATCGCACAATGCTCTCCCTATGTTCGGATGACCAATCGTGCATGGGATAGTGAAGCTGCCGGGTCCTTCATCTTTCTTGGTGGCTTCCTTTGAAGTATAGCCTTTGCACTCTTGATAAGCATCATTGTCTCCTCCTTCCACCTTCTTTTGTTTGTAAGAATCTCTTTCATGAATTTTGCGTAGGAAGGCATCTCTTTGTAGAGCTTGACAAAGCGGGATGTTGATTTGTAGCTTTTTGAATACATCCAGAAACTTAGAAAGCTGCTGATCTTTTGCCTCCTTCTTCAGAGTTGGGAGTGCGGGATTACGAAATATGGGGGCAGCTCTTTGGGATTATCAACCTCTTCCAGAATCTGTCTTTTAGTCTTCTTCTTCGCAAATTCTTCATCAACCAATTTCTCAAACTGCGGTTTTTCAGCTACTACACCAGTAGGAATAGACTTAGTATCTGGGGAATTTCAGTGTTCTTCATTGTTTACCTCTTCAAACTGTACCTTATCATCTCTAGCTCCTCTTGCCTCTTCTTCTCTTTCTTTTTCTTGTGGGGTTAACACTCTCCCACTTCTTGTGATAATTGCCTTACAATCTTCCTTCAGATTTTTCTCTGTATCTCCTGGCAATTGTCCTTGAGGTCTCTCTGCCATCTGCCTTGCCAGTTGGCCTATTTGATGCTCCAAGTTCTTGATTGAGGCATTTTGATTCTTCATAGTCTCTTGAGTCGCTTGCATGAACTGGCCTAGAATGTTCTCCAATTTGCTTGAACTCTCTTGAGGAGGCTTTGCTTGAGAACTTGAACTTTGCCCTTGTCTCCAACCAAAGTTAGGATGGCTGCGCCACCCCGGATTGTAGGTGTTGGAGTAAGGATCATTTCTAGGCCCTTGGTTGCCCATATAATTTACCTCTTCTTGTCCAGAACTTCCAACCACATTGATCTCACAATTTCCATTTGCATGGTTGCCTCCACAGAAATCACACTTTGAGGTACCTTGAACTTGGACGGCTTGTAGTTGAGAATTCTGCGGTTGAAGCGACCCCAATTGCTTGGTAAGAATAGCCATTTGTGCCTTGAGGGCGCCAATTTCATCCAGCTCTAGAACACCCCTCTTGACCATTGATCGAGAACTAGGCATTTGATAGTCATTGTTAGCCATGTTCTCAATCAAGTCCTTTGCTTCTTCGGGCGTCTTCGACTCAATGTCCCTCCTGCTGGCCGCTTCGATCATACTTCTTGAATTCTGTTGAGCCTATTAACAAATGTTGCAACTTTGTTGCCATGTCTCTAGTTCATGATTGGGACAAGGCTGTGAGCAAGGACTTGAATCTCTCCCAGGCTTCATAGAGTGACTCACCATCCCTCTGTGCAAAGGCATTGATCTACGATCTCGGCTTGATCATTCTTGACGGAGGAAAGAATCGAGATCAGAAACTTGCTCACCAAATCATTCCAAGTGATGATGCTTCCATGAGGATGAGATTGAAGCCATGACTTAGCTCTATCCCTCAAAGAGAAAGGGAAAAGCCTTAGCAAGAATGGCCTCATCGGAAGCTCCATTTAGCTTGATGGTGTCCACATGGCTCAATAAAAGTACCAATGTGAGCATGAGGGTCTTCACTCTCCAAACCTCCAAACTGATTTTTCTTTGCACAAGATGGAGAAGTGATGCCTTGATTTCGAAATTATTGCAAGCCACTGCGGGTCTCACAATCGGAGTTCCACATCTATCAACTCTAGGGGAAGTGTAGTCCCCCATTGTCCTTCTTGGTGCATTATCTTGACCATGGTGACTGGTGGTAATTCAACTAACGAGTTCTTCTTGCTACTGAGAGGATGTTCCTTCTCTGTTCTGTCTTGCCTTGGCTTCCTTCCTATTCCTTCTACAAAGTCTCTCGATCTCATGTTCGAATTGGAGTTCACACGGGTCGATTGTACCTCGCATGCAATGAACAAGCGAGTAGCGCGAGAACAAAGCGACAAAGCAGAAAAAAGCACACAACTGAGAAATTTCAGCAGAGAAAGCGAGAAAATAAGAAAAAAAAAAACCACAGTAGGAAAGCAGTAAAAATGCCTAAATTAGGAGTCCCCTTTGGTACTCGTGATATTGGCACACCGATCCCCGACAGCGGCGCCAAAAACTTGACACGGACTCGGCAAGTGTCTAGGTTCGTTGCAAGTAATAAAAGCGGTAAGACCGGATATCGTTCTCGGGGATCGTGGACAATTACCACTTCGCAAATTAGACTACTATCTAGGCGATCAAATTTTGGAGTGAAGGTAGCTCTATCATCTAACAAGCAAACAAGAATAAAATGTTTTTGTTCTTTTTGGAATTTTATCAAGCAGTTAGAATGCGACAGAAATGTGAATAACAATTAGATAGAATTGTTAGGGTTAGACTAAGCTAATCCTCCCTTGATTGTTATGAAATGATAACTAACACAGTTCCTACTTCAATTATGACAATCGAATCTTTTCTAATATACTCAAACCCTAATGTCTTAGGTGGAATGAGCCTAAAATCCCAAATTAAACCCTAATGTCTTAGGTGGATTAATCAGAGAAATTGCATTAAGAATAAAGATTCATAAGATTGCAAGCAGACAACACCTATGTCTAGATTCTTGGACTACTTGGCATATGATTCATGAGCATGCTTTAACATCAACCTTTCAATTGTCTATTAAAGCAACTAATCATTCCTAAGATGATCAAGCCTAGGAAAGCATTAAGCATGGAATCATACACTCATAAAGAAGAAGGAAAGCGTATTATAATCTAGTAATTTTACAACCAATTTCATATAAGCAATAATCTAACCCCTACAAAGGGGAGTTTAGCTACACATAATTGTTGATAGAATAAAAGAAAGAGTTCTGAGAGATGAACAAAGGAGAGAGCTCCATAGAATGTTGCCACGGCAGACCCACAGTGACAAAGGTCTTATTTTTAGGTTTTTGGATGTGTCTTACATTACGCCCGAGAGGTTCTTTTATAACTCGTGGCCCGTCACGGCCGTGACATCCATCACGGCCAGGCCGTGGCGGGTTCTGCCTCTTGCAGATTTTGTGACTTGAGGACTCTCGCGTGGCGAGCTAACATTCGCGTCGCGAACCCTCTCTTTCATGCCGTGATCTCCATCACGGCAAAGCCGTGATGGATTTCGACTTGTGGTGGTTTTGGGTCACGGCCGTGATGTACATCACGGCTAGGCGTGTGATCGATCCGACTTTTGGAGGCGGCTGTCGGTCTCTCGCGTGGCGAGACTTACTTCAGCGTCGCGAGCCATTTTTTCACGCCCGTGATCTCCATCACGGCCAAGCCGTGATGGATTCTGACTTGTGGTAATTTTGGGTCACGGCCGTGATAGCCATCACGGCCAGGCCGTGACAGCTTCTGACTTTTGGCCCCCTTTTTCTTCAGTTTTCAGGCTTTCTCTTCATCTCAGCTTCCTAATGGCTAAATCTTGGGCATTTAATCATAAATCCCTGCAAAACAACACACAATACCACCTTATCCATTCCAAAGGAAAAACTAAACAAAATCCAACTAAAATGGCCTAACTATATGCAAATGCATGCAGAAATGTACATGGAAAATGAGGTGAAATCAAAAGGTCCACTTTTGACGTCAGTTGGTTAAAGAACTGACGTTAACTGACGTTGAAAGTGGCTCACAAAAAAATCAATCACCTTTTACTTTAGTTGTTAAAAGAACTGAAGTTAAAAGTTTCACTTTTAACGTCAGTTGTTTAAAAAGCGACGTTAAAAGTGTCAAAAAATCAATCACCTTTACTTGATTGTTAAAAGCGAAGTTAAAGGTTCACACGTCGATTGTTTAAAACGGCGTTAAAAGTAGCTCACTAAAAAATCAATCACCTTTACTTGATTGTTAAAGACAAAGTTAAAGTTCAACTGATTGTTTAAAAGCGGCGTTAAAGTGGCTCACTAAAAAATCAATCACCTTTTACTTGATTGTTAAAAAACGAATTAAAAGGTTCACACGTCATTGTTTAAAAAGCGGCGTTAAAAGTGGCTCACTAAAAATCAATCACCTTTACTTGATTGTTAAAAACGAAGTTAAAGGTTCACTACGTCGGTTGTTTAAAAAGCGGCGTTAAAGTAGCTCACAAAAATCAATCACCTTTACTTGATTGTTAAAACGAAGTTAAAGGTTCACACGTCGTTGTTTAAAGAACGGCGTTAAAGTGGCTCAAAAAATCAATCACCTTTTACTTGATTGTTAAAAGCGAAGTTAAAGGTTCACGCGTCGATTGTTTAAAAAGCGGCGTTAAAAGTGGCTCACTAAAAATCAATCACCTTTACTTGATTGTTAAAGAACGAAGTTAAAGTTCATTACGTCATTGTTTAAAAGCGGCGTTAAAAGTGGCTCACTAAAAATCAATCACCTTTTACTTGATTGTAAAAGCGAAGTTAAAAGGTTCACACGTCATTGTTTAAAAAGCGGCGTTAAAAGTGGCTCACAAAAATCAATCACCTTTTACTTGATTGTTAAAAAACGAAGTTAAAAGGTTCACACGTCATTGTTTAAAAGCGGCGTTAAAAGTGGCTCACTAAAAATCAATCACCTTTTACTTGATTGTTAAAAAGCGAAGTTAAAGGTTCACACGTCTTGTTTAAAACGGCGTTAAAAGTGGCTCACTAAAAATCAATCACCTTTACTTGATTGTTAAAAGCGAAGTTAAAGGTTCACACGTCATTGTTTAAAAAGCGGCGTTAAAGTGGCTCACAAAAATCAATCACCTTTACTTGATTGTTAAAGACGAAGTTAAAGGTTCACCGTCATTGTTTAAAACGCAAAGTGGCTCACAAAATCAATCACCTTTACTTGATTGTTAAAAGCAAGTTAAAGGTTCACACGTCTTGTTTAAAAGCGGCGTTAAAGTGGCTAAAAAATCAATCACCTTTTACTTGATTGTTAAAGCGAAGTTAAAGGTTCACACGTCTTGTTTAAAAGCGGCGTTAAAAGTGGCTCACTAAAAAATCAATCACCTTTACTTGATTGTTAAAGCGAAGTTAAAGGTTCACACGTCATTGTTTAAAAAGCGGCGTTAAAAGTGGCTCACTAAAAATCAATCACCTTTACTTGATTGTTAAAAGCGAAGTTAAAGGTTCACACGTCATTGTTTAAAGCGGCGTTAAAAGTGGCTCACTAAAAATCAATCACCTTTTACTTGATTGTTAAAAAGCGAAGTTAAAGGTTCACACGTCATTGTTTAAAAGCGGCGTTAAAGTGGCTCACTAAAAATCAATCACCTTTACTTGATTGTTAAAAGCGAAGTTAAAGGTTCACTTGCGTCGTTGTTTAAAAAGCGGCGTTAAAAGTGGCTCACTAAAAATCAATCACCTTTTACTGATTGTTAAAGACGAAGTTAAAACACTGCGTCAGTTGTTTAAAAGCGGCGTTAAAAGTGGCTCACTAAAAATCAATCACCTTTTACTTGATTGTTAAAAACGAAGTTAAAGGTTCACACGTCATTGTTTAAAAAGCGGCGTTAAAAGTGGCTCACTAAAAAATCAATCACCTTTTACTTGATTGTTAAAAACGAAGTTAAAGGTTCACTAGCGTCGATTGTTTAAAAGCGGCGTTAAAAGTGGCTCACTAAAAATCAATCACCTTTTACTTGATTGTTAAAGACGAAGTTAAAGGTTCACACGTCGATTGTTTAAAAAGCGGCGTTAAAGTAGCTCACTAAAATCAATCACCTTTACTTGATTGTTAAAGCGAAGTTAAAGGTTCACACGTCATTGTTTAAAGCGGCGTTAAAAGTGGCTCACTAAAAATCAATCACCTTTTACTTGATTGTTAAAGACGAAGTTAAAGGTTCACACGTCAATTGTTTAAAAGCGGCGTTAAAAGTGGCTCACTAAAAATCAATCACCTTTTACTTGATTGTTAAAAGCGAAGTTAAAAGGTTCACACGTCATTGTTTAAAAAGCGGCGTTAAAAGTGGCTCACTAAAAATCAATCACCTTTACTTGATTGTTAAAAGACGAAGTTAAAGGTTCACTACGTCGATTGTTTAAAAGCGGCGTTAAAAGTGGCTCACTAAAAATCAATCACCTTTTACTTGATTAAAAGCGAAGTTAAAAGTTCACTACGTCGTTGTTTAAAGCGGCGTTAAAGTGGCTCACTAAAAATCAATCACCTTTTACTTGATTGTTAAAGACGAAGTTAAAGGTTCACACGTCATTGTTTAAAAGCGGCGTTAAAAGTGGCTCACTAAAATCAATCACCTTTACTTGATTAAAGCGAAGTTAAAGGTTCACACGTCATTGTTTAAAAGCGGCGTTAAATGGCTCACTAAAAATCAATCACCTTTTACTTGATTGTTAAAGCGAAGTTAAAGGTTCACACGTCATTGTTTAAAAAGCGGCGTTAAAGTGGCTCAAAAAATCAATCACCTTTTACTTGATTGTTAAAAAAGCGAAGTTAAAAGGTTCACACGTCATTGTTTAAAAGCGGCGTTAAAAGTGGCTCACTAAAAAATCAATCACCTTTACTTGATTGTTAAAAAACTGAAGTTAAAGGTTCACACGTCGATTGTTTAAAAGCGGCGTTAAAAGTGGCTCACTAAAAATCAATCACCTTTTACTTGATTGTTAAAAAACGAAGTTAAAGGTTCACACGTCATTGTTTAAAAAGCGGCGTTAAAAGTGGCTCACTAAAAATCAATCACCTTTTACTTGATTGTTAAAAACGAAGTTAAAAGGTTCACACGTCGATTGTTTAAAGCGGCGTTAAAAGTGGCTCACTAAAAATCAATCACCTTTTACTTGATTGTTAAAAACGAAGTTAAAGGTTCACGTCATTGTTTAAGAAGCGGCGTTAAAAGTGGCTCACTAAAAATCAATCACCTTTTACTTGATTGTTAAAACGAAGTTAAAGGTTCACACGTCATTGTTTAAGAAGCGGCGTTAAAAGTGGCTCACAAAAATCAATCACCTTTTACTTGATTGTTAAAAGCGAAGTTAAAGGTTCACACGTCATTGTTTAAAAGCGGCGTTAAAGTGGCTCACTAAAAATCAATCACCTTTACTTGATTGTTAAAGCGAAGTTAAAGGTTCACACGTCATTGTTTAAAAGCGGCGTTAAAAGTGGCTCACTAAAAATCAATCACCTTTACTTGATTGTTAAAGCGAAGTTAAAGGTTCACACGTCATTGTTTAAAAGCTGCGTTAAAAGTGGCTCACTAAAAATCAATCACCTTTTACTTGATTGTTAAAACAAGTTAAAGGTTCACACGTCATTGTTTAAAACGGCGTTAAAAGTGGCTCAAAAAATCAATCACCTTTACTTGATTGTTAAAGACGAAGTTAAAGGTTCATTTACGTCGTTGTTTAAAAGCGGCGTTAAAAGTGGCTCAAAAAATCAATCACCTTTTACTTGATTGTTAAAAACGAAGTTAAAGGTTCACACGTCATTGTTTAAAAGCGGCGTTAAAGTGGCTCACTAAAAATCAATCACCTTTTACTTGATTGTTAAAAGCGAAGTTAAAGGTTCAACGTCATTGTTTAAAAGCGGCGTTAAATGGCTCACTAAAAATCAATCACCTTTTACTTGATTGTTAAAAACGAAGTTAAAGGTTCACACGTCATTGTTTAAAACGGCGTTAAAAGTGGCTCACTAAAAATCAATCACCTTTTACTTGATTGTTAAAAAACGAAGTTAAAGGTTCACACGTCATTGTTTAAAAAGCGGCGTTAAAGTGGCTCACTAAAAATCAATCACCTTTTACTTGATTGTTAAAAGACGAAGTTAAAAGGTTCACTCGTCATTGTTTAAAAAGCGGCGTTAAAAGTGGCTCACTAAAAATCAATCACCTTTACTTGATTGTTAAAAAGCGAAGTTAAAGGTTCACACGTCATTGTTTAAAAGCGGCGTTAAAAGTGGCTCACTAAAAATCAATCACCTTTTACTTGATTGTTAAAAAACGAAGTTAAAGGTTCACACGTCATTGTTTAAAAAGCGGCGTTAAAAGTGGCTCACTAAAAATCAATCACCTTTACTTGATTGTTAAAGCGAAGTTAAAGGTTCACACGTCGATTGTTTAAAAAGCGGCGTTAAAGTGGCTCACAAAAATCAATCACCTTTTACTTGATTGTTAAAACGAAGTTAAAGGTTCACACGTCGATTGTTTAAAAGCGGCGTTAAAAGTGGCTCACTAAAAATCAATCACCTTTACTTGATTGTTAAAAGCGAAGTTAAAAGGTTCACACGTCATTGTTTAAAAGCGGCGTTAAAAGTGGCTCACTAAAAATCAATCACCTTTTACTTGATTGTTAAAAAACGAAGTTAAAGGTTCTTTAACGTCAGTTGTTTAAAGAACGGCGTTAAAAGTGGCTCAAAAAATCAATCACCCTGTTGTTAAAAGCGAAGTTAAAAACACGTCGATTGTTTAAACGCGTAAAAGCTCACAAAAATCAATCACCTTTTACTTGATTGTTAAAGCGAAGTTAAAGGTTCACCGTTTGTTTAAAAGCGGCGTTAAAAGTGGCTCACTAAAAATCAATCACCTTTTACTTGATTGTTAAAAACGAAGTTAAAGGTTCACACGTCATTGTTTAAAAGCGGCGTTAAAAGTGGCTCACTAAAAATCAATCACCTTTTACTTGATTGTTAAAGACGAAGTTAAAGGTTCACACGTCATTGTTTAAAAAGCGGCGTTAAAAGTACTCACTAAAAATCAATCACCTTTTACTTGATTGTTAAAGACGAAGTTAAAAGTTCACACGTCAGTTGTTTAAAGCGGCGTTAAAAGTGGCTCAAAAAATCAATCACCTTTACTTGATTGTTAAAAAACGAAGTTAAAGTTCTTACGTCAATTGTTTAAAAGCGGCGTTAAATGGCTCACTAAAATCAATCACCTTTACTTGATTGTAAAGCGAAGTTAAAGGTTCACACGTCATTGTTTAAAAAGCGGCGTTAAAAGTAGCTCACTAAAAATCAATCACCTTTACTTGATTGTTAAAAAACGAAGTTAAAAGTTCCCTTGTTTAAAAGCGGCGTTAAAATGGCTCACTAAAAATCAATCACCTTTACTTGATTGTTAAAAACGAAGTTAAAGGTTCACACGTCGATTGTTTAAAACGGCGTTAAAAGTAGCTCACTAAAAATCAATCACCTTTTACTTGATTGTTAAAAAACGAAGTTAAAGTTCACACGTCATTGTTTAAAAGCGGCGTTAAAGTGGTCACAAAAATCAATCACTTACTGATTGTTAAAAAACGAAGTTAAAGGTTCACACGTCATTGTTTAAAAAGCGGCGTTAAAGTGGCTCACTAAAAATCAATCACCTTTACTTGATTGTTAAAGAAGAAGTTAAAGGTTCACTTACGTCGATTGTTTAAAGAAGGCGTTAAAGTGCTCACTAAAAAATCAATCACCTTTTACTTGATTGTTAAAGACGAAGTAAAAGGTTCATTAACGTCGATTGTTTAAAAGCGGCGTTAAAAGTCTCAAAAAATCAATCACCTTTACTTGATTGTTAAAGCGAAGTTAAAGGTTCACACGTCGATTGTTTAAAACGGCGTTAAAGTGGCTCACTAAAAATCAATCACCTTTTACTTGATTGTTAAAAGCGAAGTTAAAGGTTCACAGCGGTTGTTTAAAAAGCGGCGTTAAAAGTGGCTCACTAAAAATCAATCACCTTTTACTTGATTGTTAAAAAGCGAAGTTAAAGGTTCACACGTCGATTGTTTAAAAGCGGCGTTAAAAGTGGCTCACTAAAAATCAATCACCTTTTACTTGGTTGTTAAAGACGAAGTTAAAGGTTCCTTTACGTCGTTGTTTAAAAGCGGCGTTAAAGTGGCTCACTAAAAATCAATCACCTTTACTTGATTGTTAAAAATAAAATTTTAACGTCAGTTGTTTAAAACGGCGTTAAAAGTGGCTCACTAAAAATCAATCACCTTTTACTTGATTGTTAAAGCGAAGTTAAAGGTTCCTTAGCGTCGATTGTTTAAAGGGCGTTAAAAGTGGCTCACTAAAAATCAATCACCTTTTACTTGATTGTTAAAAAGCGAAGTTAAAGGTTCACTACGTCAGTTGTTTACGGCGTTAAAGTGGCTCACTAAAAAATCAATCACCTTTACTTGATTGTTAAAAGCGAAGTTAAAGGTTCACTTAACGTCGATTGTTTAAAACGGCGTTAAAAGTGGCTCACTAAAAATCAATCACCTTTTACTTGATTTTAAAAAAGCGAAGTTAAAGGTTCATTTAACGTCATTGTTTAAGCGGCGTTGTAAAAATCAATCACCTTTACTTGATTTTAAAAGCGAAGTTAAAAATCTTTTAATTGAGTTGAAAATCAATCACCTTTACTTGATTGTTAAACGAAGTTAAAGGTTCACACGTCGTTGTTTAAAACGGCGTTAAAGTGGCTCACTAAAAATCAATCACCTTTACTTGATTGTTAAAAGACGAAGTTAAAGGTTCATCGTCATTGTTTAAAAGCGTTAAAAGTAGCTCACAAAATCAATCACCTTTTACTTGATTGTTAAAAGACGAAGTTAAAAGGTTCCTTTACGTCATTGTTTAAAGCGGCGTTAAAGTGGCTCACTAAAAATCAATCACCTTTTACTTGATTGTTAAAAGACGAAGTTAAAAGGTTCACACGTCGATTGTTTAAAAGCGGCGTTAAAGTGGCTCACTAAAAATCAATCACCTTTTACTTGATTGTTAAAAGAACGAAGTTAAAGGTTCATTTACGTCGATTGTTTAAAAGCGGCGTAAAAGTGGCTCACTAAAAATCAATCACCTTTTACTTGATTGTTAAAGCGAAGTTAAAGGTTCACACGTCGATTGTTTAAAAGCGGCGTTAAAAGTAGCTCACAAAAATCAATCACCTTTACTTGATTGTTAAAGACGAAGTTAAAGGTTCATTTACGTCGATTGTTTAAAAGCGGCGTTAAAAGTGGCTCACTAAAAAATCAATCACCTTTTACTTGATTGTTAAAAGACGAAGTTAAAGGTTCATTTAACGTCGATTGTTTAAAGAACGGCGTTAAAAGTGGCTCACTAAAAATCAATCACCTTTACTTGATTGTAAAAAACGAAGTTAAAGGCACTTACGTCGTTGTTTAAAAACGGCGTTAAAAGTGGCTCACTAAAAATCAATCACCTTTACTTGATTGTTAAAAAGCGAAGTTAAAGGTTCACACGTCATTGTAAAAAGCGGCGTTAAAGTAGCTCACTAAAAATCAATCACCTTTTACTTGATTGTTAAAGCGAAGTAAAAGGTTCACTTTAACGTCATTGTTTAAAAGCGGCGTAAAAGTGGCTCACTAAAAATCAATCACCTTTACTTGATTGTTAAAGCGAAGTTAAAAGGTTCCTTTAACGTCGATTGTTTAAAGCCGGCGTTAAAGTGGCTCAAAAATCAATCATTTTACTTATTGATTGTTAAAAAAGCGAAGTTAAAAATCACCTCGGTACGTTGTTAAAACGGCGTTAAAAGCTCAAAAAATCAATCACCTTTACTTGATTGTTAAAGCGAAGTTAAAATTTTAACGTCTTGTTTAAAAAGCGGCGTTAAAAGTGGCTCACTAAAAATCAATCACCTTTTACTTGATTGTTAAAAAGAAGTTAAAGGTTCTGCGTCAGTTGTTTAAAAAGCGGCGTTAAAGTGGCTCACTAAAAAATCAATCACCTTTACTTGATTGTTAAAGAACGAAGTTAAAGGTTCACACGTCATTGTTTAAAAAGCGGCGTTAAAGTGGCTCACTAAAAATCAATCACCTTTTACTTGATTGTTAAAAAGCGAAGTTAAAGGTTCTTTAACGTCGATTGTTTAAAAAGCGTAATGAAAAATCAATCACCTTTTACTTTTAAAACGAAGTTAAAAGTCGTCATTGTTTAAAAAGCGGCGTTAAAATGGCTCACAAAAATCAATCACCTTTTACTTGATTGTAAAAAGCGAAGTTAAAGGTTCACACGTCGATTGTTTAAAACGGCGTTAAAGTGGCTCACTAAAAATCAATCACCTTTTACTTGATTGTTAAAAACGAAGTTAAAGGTTCACTACGTCATTGTTTAAAAAGCGGCGTTAAAAGTAGCTCACTAAAAATCAATCACCTTTTACTTGATTGTTAAAGACGAAGTTAAAGGTTCATTTAACGTCATTGTTTAAAAAGCGGCGTTAAAAGTGGCTCACTAAAAATCAATCACCTTTTACTTGATTGTTAAAAAAGCGAAGTTAAAGGTTCACTTACGTCAGTTGTTTAAAGAGGCGTTAAAGAAAATCAATCACCTTTTACTTGATTGTTAAAGCGAAGTTAAAGTTACGTCGATTGTTAAAACGGCGTTAAAAGTGGCTCACTAAAAATCAATCACCTTTTACTTGATTGTTAAAAGACGAAGTTAAAGGTTCACACGTCATTGTTTAAAAGCGGCGTTAAAAGTGGCTCACTAAAAATCAATCACCTTTACTTGATTGTTAAAAAAGCGAAGTTAAAAGGTTCTTACTAAACTGATGAGCCTCTGTTTGTTTGGTTTTATAACTAGTAAAGACCTTAGCTTTGTGCTTATTTTATATCATTTTTACCCAAATTAGACTTGATTGTCCCTAAGTAGTATTTTGAGTCTGTAAATTGTTTTTAAGTTAATTTAGTTGATTTAGAGTGAATAAAGTATTTACTTTTATTTTCTTATTTTCAGGTTAATAATAAAAGGAATAAATGCGGAGCTCTCGCCCCTGAAAAAATCTCTCGCCTCATGCAACCAATGAAAGTTCGAGAAATTCAACCGTTAAGATCTCGCCGTGCAATGAAGTGACTCGCCTCGCGAGTCTCCACCAGAGAAGTCGAGAAGCCATCACGGTTTGGCCGTGTTGAAGGTCACGGGCGTTACAGTTTGGGAATTTGAAGAGTTCGCCTCGCGAAGAATATGCTCGCCTCCGAGAGAAGACCAAGTTGCAGACCTTTCGCATAATTCGCCTCGCGACAGTGCTTCGCCTCGCGAGGACTTGGATTCGAAACGTGTATATAAGTAGTCTTAGGCAGGAAAGAAGAGGAAGGAGGAGTGGCGAAATTGGCTAATTTTGGCTAGTTTCTTAGCTTGTAGTCTTTTGTTTTTCTTTTAGTTTTTTTTTTTTACTTTTGTAATGGAGAACTAGTCTCCTAGATTAATCTCTGTAATTGGTTTCTATCCACACTTGAGGTTTTGTATTTCTGTTTTCATTTCCTTTTCTCTTTTCAATGCCATGCTTTATATTTCTGTTTGTTATTTCAGGAGTATATAGTGTTGTATTGTTTCATCTCGGTGATATCATGTTCCTATATATAATCGCGTTTGTTATTTCGCGTGTGTTCATTCATGTTCGTTTGTTCATGAGAGCTTAACCCGTTTGTTATTTCGGGAATAGGGACATACATCTGTAGTAGTGGTTTCGCTTGTTAATTATTGCTACAATAGGGAGGATTAGAATCAGCTTAGGATTTGCATGAACCAATGATAGTTGGGAAACCAAAGCGATGGGTTAATCGCTTTTGTTATTTATTTGCTAATTCTCTATTTTTCTTTCTCTGTTTTTATTTTGTTTTTTAATTTAGTTTTAATCCAAAACCCCATTTCTAACTTTTACTAATTTTCATTAATAATAACAACAACTAAAGAGTCCTTGAGAGACGATCAGGGTTGTCGCTCTATACTGCATTATTTTATAATCGCTCGTTCTTTTTGGCGCGTGGCGGCAACGCGGTCAAAAATTGGCGCCGTTCTTAGGGGACTCTTGTTTGTTGTTATTAGAGAAAAAAAAAAAAAAAAAAAAAAAAAAAATCTTTGCTAATTAGTTTTATGCATTGTCTGGATGTTTGATTGCCCATGGATAATTACATGTATGGATATTTGCCTAATGTTTATTATGAACCACCACCTTGCATGTATTATCCTAATTTTAGTGAGCCACCACCATACTATCCTAGCCAAGTGACCACCTCTGCACCTTAGAACCTTCCCTAGAGGACCTTGCATGAGATTGCATGTCACAAATAAGTGCACATATGGAAGGAATGAGGCAACAAATGGCGAGCAAACTCAGCGGATGATAGAGGAATTTCAACGAGAAGATGGAGCACAGTACCGGAGGACCAAGCTGAATCTCGGAAGTTGTGGGCTCTAATTGATCAAGTTACCACCAACTCGGCTGCAATGCTAACTCCACGCCCCATTGAAGAACATAAAGATTCACAAGTTATTCTTGAAAATATTTTTGATGATGATTTTGATAATATTTCTATTGATGATGAATTATGTGTTGAATCCCCGATCCTAATGCTTGTTATTGTGATGGAGCTGCTTTGTGTGTTGAATGTTTTCAGGTTTATACTTTTCGGGAAAAATAGAAAATGCGGATCGTTTTGCGGGTTTATTTTGGAAACTTAGATCGGGAGGATCAAGAGGACATCTGCTCCCAGTGCCGAGGATAATGAAGAACCTTTGGGAGTAGATGATTCAATTAAAACAGATGCATGTGTTGAGAGTAATGGGGTGGATGATGATTTGATTGAAGAATTCCCGGACATTCTAATTTTTTCGATTCATTTTCTTGTAATATATGTACTGACTCTAACCTTGGTTTGGTGTGTGCTGAAATTTCTGCGTGTATAGCAGGTGAAAAATTTGTTAGTGCAGTGGATGAAGACCTTGCAGAAGTTGAAGCAGCACCAGTAACCCCAGCTAACTGTTTACCACCTCCCCCTGAGCCACCAGTGATGGATTTTGCACCCTTGGATTTTGCACCATGGCCAATCCAAGAGGTTGAGCCCCACTTCTATTGGGGAGACTTTATTGAGAAGGAGGTCATCTGTGACCCGAGAGGTAGTGAGAAGTCCGCCGCACTGGGTGGAGTTATTATAATTGTCAAGTGCTCACCTCCGCATCAAAGCTGCAAGTTAGGGAGGCTTGGAATGAATTTCAGTCCTTTGGCTACCATGTGGGACTTATGTTACAGGCAGTGGGATCCTGGTGGAACCACCACCCTCAATGAGCTTTTCTTTACCCTTTCTTCTTTTTTAATTTTCTTTTCCTTGCTTTATTTCTGTTTTGTTTCAAATAAAGCTCCTGAATAAATTGAGAAGCTCGGGAGTTGTGTTTGTGTCTTGGTTATGGCAAGTTTATTGGATTTGATTTAATTTTTGCATAGATGGATTGCATGATATGTGTTATTTGTTTTCCCCTAGGATTTGAAAAATTTTAGAAAAAATGATCCCCATATGATTGAAAACTGAACTTTGAGATTTTATTATGATGGCATGATTTATGATAAGTTTGGGGTGATAGGAAGCACACACTAGGGATAGAATCTCTGTCAAGCAATTTGCAAAATAATGTCCAGGTGAGGTTTTTGAGCCTCCAACATGTTTTTAACTGTGTGAAAATCACTTTTTAAATTGCACTTTCCTGAATTTGCTTGAATCTCTTGTTGGTTTGCATGATTATATGTTTGCTTCAAATGATTCAGGCATTTTCTTTGTAAATAGCTACTTAGCCTAAAAATAACCAATTCCTAATGCATGTTCCTTAGTTAGCCCCATTGAGCCTATTAGCCTGTTAATTCTTGATAACCTCATGTTATAAGCCCAAAAATGCGGAAAACCATGTTAACCAGATCTTAGGATTAGGAGAGCATGTAATCTTAGAATGGGTGCAAGAAACCAAAGTTTGGGGTGGCTGCAAGGTGTAATGTGTTGTTTGGGTTGAAAAACTTTGGAAAAAAAAAAAAAAAAAAAAAAAAAAAAAAAAAAAAAAAAAAAAAAAAAAAAAAAAAAAAAAAAAAAAAAATGCCAAAAAGAAATAAAAAGGTTGTAGCCACCCGGAAGCATAAAAAAAAAATGGAGAAAGGAACTTGAGTGAATTTCAAAGTGTAAATAATGTTCATGCTCTCTTAGTTCCTAGGGTCTTGACCTAGTTCCTTTGTATATCCTACCCTTAGCCAGGCCCCATTACAACCCATAAAAGACCTTTTGATGTTGCTTGCATGTTTTTCTGTGGGAATCATTTAGAGATGAAAATCAAATTTATGGGAAGTGCTCTTAAAAGTGAAATTGAGTTAATTGTTGTTTACGTGTCAAAAACTGAGCGTTTGAGTGAACACAAATTTCCCTTGTGAGGAAGGCTGTTGTTTGGTTTTGGTGATCTCCCTTTTGTGTGTAACTTAGACCCCCTGCTTAGATTATGATTGTTTGAATGATTAATTTCTCAATTGTTTAGAATAAATGAATGTGGGGATTGTTTTGTTTGAAAGGGGGAACATTGAAAGAAAAATATTTTGAAAAATTGCTTGAAATCTATGGAAAGTTGATTGAATTCTTAAGCTTGCCAGGTCTTGAGTCTTTTTAAGTTTTTGAGTTTTAGTTTGCTTGGGGACAAGCAAAGTTTAAGTTTGGGGTATTTTGATGAGCCTCTGTTTGATTTGGTTTTATAACGAGTTATGACCTTGGATTTGTGCTTTTTTTTTTTCATTTTTACCATAATTAGACTTGATTGTCCCTAAGTAGTATTTTGTGTCTGTAAATTGTTTTTAAGTTAATTTAGTTGATTTAGAGTTGAATAAAGTATTTACTTTTATTTTCTTATTTTCAGGTTAATAAAAGGAATAAATCCGGAGCCTCTCGCCCCATGAGAAAATCTCTCTTCGCCCCATTGCAACCATGAAAAGTCGAGATTGTTCACGGTTTGCCGTGTTGAAGATCTCGCTGCAATTTGAAGTTAAAGCGTCTCGCCTCGCGAGTCATCCTCGCCTGAAAAGTCTGGAAGATCGAGAAGCCATCACGGTTTACCCGTGTTGAAGGTCACGGGCGTTGCGGTTTGGGAATTTGAAGAGTTCGCCTCGCGAAGATATGCTCGCCTCGCGAGAAGACCAAGAGTTGCAGACCTTTCGCATAATTCGCCTCGCGGCGGTGCTTCGCCTCGCGAGGACTTGGATTCGAAACGTGTATATAAGTAGTCTTAGGCGGAAATGAAGGAGGGGGAGTGGTCAGAAGTAGCTAATTTTGGCTAGTTTACGAGCTTGTTAGTCTTTTGTTTTTTTTTTCTTAGTTTTTTGCTTTCTTTTTGTAATGGAGAACTAGTCTCCTAGATTAATCTCTATAATTGGTTTTATTAACACTTGAGGTTTTGTATTCCATGTTTCATTTCCTTTTCTCTTTTCAATGCCATCTTTGTATGTTTCTGTTTGTTATTTCAGGAATATATTGTGTTGTATTGTTTCATTTCGGTGATATCATGTTCCTATATATAATCGCGTTTGTTATTTCGCGTGTGTTCATTCATGTTCGTTTGTTCATGAGAGCTTAACCCGTTTGTTATTTCGGGAATAGGGACATACATCTGTAGTAGTGGTTTTCGTTTGTTAATTGTTGCTACAATAGGGAGGGATTAGTATCTGCTTAGGATTTGCATGAACCAATGATAGTGGGAAACCGAAAGCGATGGGTTAATCGCTTTTGTTTATTTGCTAATTTCTTAAACTGCTTTGTTTCTTTTTTGTTTTTGATTTGTTTTCTTAATTTAGTTTTAATCTCAAAACCCCATTTCTAACTTTTACTAATTTTACATTAATAATAACAACACCTAAAGAGTCCTTGAGAGGCGATCCGAGTTGTCGCTCTATACTGCATTATTTTTATAATCGCTCGTTCTTTTTGGCGCGTGGTGGCGGCAGCGCGGTCAAAAATTGGCGCCGTTTGCAGGGGACTACGGTTTGTTGTTATCTGAGAAAAAAAAATATTTAAAAAAATAAAAAAATCCTGCAATTAGTTTTAATGCGCTTATCCGGATGTTTGATTGCCATGGATAATTACATGTATGGATATTTGCCTAATGTTTATTATGAACCACCACCTTGCATGTATTATCCTAATTTTAGTGAGCCACCACCATACTATCCTAGCCAAGTGACCACCTCTGCACCTTCCGAACCTTCCCTAGAGGACTGTGCAAGCAGGATATTTGCCTGAGATAAGTGCACATATTGAAGGAATGATGCAACAAATGGCCGAGCAAACTCAACAGATGATAGAGGCGAGCAATCTTGAATTTCAACAGAAGATGGAGGCTCAATACCAGAGGGACCAAGCTGAATCTCAGAAATTGTGGGCTCTAATTGATCAAGTTACCACCAACTCGGCCGCAATGCTAACTCCACAGCCCATTGAAGAAAATAAAGATTCACAAGTCATTCTTGAAAATATTTCTGATGATGATTTTGATAATGTTTCTGTTGATGATGAATTATGTGTTGAATCCCCTGATCCTAATGCTTGTTATTGTGATGGAACTGCTTTGTGTGTAGAATGTTTCTGAGGTTTATACTTTTAAGGAAAAATAGAAAATGCAGATCGTTTTGCAGGTTTATTTTTTTCAGGAAACTTAGAAAAGGAGGATCAAGAGGACATCTGCTCCCCCGTGCCTGAGAATGATGAAAAACCTTTGGGAGTAGATGATTCAATTAAATCAGATGAATGTGTTGAGAGTAATGGGGTGGATGCACTGTGTGAAGAATTCCCAGACATTCTAACTTTTTCTGATTCATTTTCTTGTAATATATGTACTAACTCTAACCTTTGTTTGGTGTGTGCTGAAATTTCTGCATGTATAGCAGGTGAAAAATTTGTTAGTGCAGTGGATGAAGACATTGCAGAAGTTGAAGCAGCACCGGTAACCGTTTCTAACTGTTTGCCACCTCCCCCTGAGGAGCCACCAGCTCTAGATTTTGCACCCTTGGATTCTGCACCATGGCCAATCCAAGAGGTTGAGCCCCACTTTTATTGGGAGGATTTTATTGAGAAAAAGGTCATTTGTGACCCCAGAGGAAGTGAAAAGTCCGCCGCACTGGGCGAGGTTACTATGATTGTCAAGCACCCACTTCCGTATAAAGGCTGCAAGTTAGGGAGGCTTGGAATGAATTTCAGTCCTTTGGCTACCACGTGGGCCTTATGCTACAAGCAATGGGATCCTGGTGGAACCGCCCTTCAATGAGTTTTCTTTACCTTTCTTCTTTTTAATTTTCTTTTCCTTATTTTATTTCTGTTTTATTGTCAATAATGCTCCTGAATAATTTGAGAAGCTCAGGAGTTGTGTTTGTGTCTTGGTTATGGCAAGTTTATTGGATTTGATTAATTTTTGCATAGATGGATTGCATGATATGTGTTGACTGTTTTCCCCTAGGATTTGAGAAAAATTTTTGAAAAATGATCCCCATATGATTGAAAACTGAACTTTGAGATTTTATTATGATGGCATGATTTATGATAAGTTTGGGCTGATAGGAAGCACACACTAGGGATAGAATCTCTGTCAAGCAATTTGCACAAATAATGTCCAGGTGAGGTTTTTGAGCCTCCAACATGTTCTTTGACTGTGTGAAAATCACTTTTTAAGTTGCACTTTCCTGAGTTTGCTTGAATCTCTTTTGGGTTTGCATGATTATATGTGTGTAGCAAATGATTTAGGCATTTTCTTTGTAAATAGCTACTTAGCCTAAAAATAACCAAATCCTAATGCATGTTCCCTAGTTAACCCCATTGAGCCTATTAGCCTGTTAATTCTTGATAACCTAATGTTATAAGCCCAAAATCTGGAAAACCATGTTAACCCGATCTTAGGATTAGGAGAGCATGTAATCTTAGAATGGGTGCAAGAAATTAAGTTTGGGGTGGCTGCAAGGTGTAATGTGTTGTTTGGGATTGAGAAAAAAAAAATTGTGAAAAAAAATAATAATAATAAAAATAAAAAAAAATCAAAAAAATAAAAATAAAAATAAAAATAAAAATGCCAAAAAGAAATAAAAAGGCTGTAGCCACCCAGAAGCATAAAGAAAAAAAAAATTAAGAAAGGAACTTGAGTGAATTTCAAAGTGTAAATAATGTTCATGCTCTCTTAGTTCCTAGGGTCCTCAGCCTAGTTCTTTTGTATATCCTACCCTTAGCCAGGCCCCATTACAACCCATAAAAGACCTTCTGATGTTGCTTGCATGTTTTCTGTGGGAGTCATTTAGAGATGAAAATCAAATTTATGGGAAGTGCTCTTAAAAGTGAAATTGAGTGAATTGTTGATTGCCTGACAAAAATTGAGTGATGAGTGAACACAAATTTCCCTTGTGAGGAAGGCAGTTGTTTGATTTTGGTGATCTCCTTCTTGTGTGTAACTTAGACCCCCTGCTTAAATTGATGATTGCTTGAATGATAAATTTCTCAATTGTTTGGAATAAATGAATGTGGGGATTACTTTGTTTAAAATGGGGGAACATTGAAGGAAAAATTGTTTTGATAAATTGCTTGAAATTTGTGCGAAAGTTGATTGAATTCTTAAGCTTGCCAGGTCTTGAGTCGTTTTAAG
Organism: Sophora flavescens; assembly: GCA_030762895.1. NCBI lineage: Eukaryota > Viridiplantae > Streptophyta > Magnoliopsida > Fabales > Fabaceae > Sophora > Sophora flavescens. The sequence continues at coordinate 26,782 of JAUPTC010001233.1, forward strand.
TTTTTAAGTTTTAGTTTGCTTGGGGACAAGCAAAGTTTAAGTTTGGGGTATTTTGATGAGCCTCTGTTTGACTGGTTTTATAACTAATAAAGACCACGGCTTTGTGCTTATTTTATATCATTTTCACCCAAATTAGACTTGATTGTCTCTAAGTAGTATTTTGAGTCTTTAAATTGTTTTTAAGTTAATGTA
>JAUPTC010001234.1:0-26944 GCA_030762895.1 Sophora flavescens
CATGAGGATGAAAGGATCAAAGATGGCAAGTCATGCGGACCCGGCAGATTCTCCGCAATGGAAGAAATTTGATCATGATTATCCTGATTTTGGGCAAGATTCAAGAAACCTACGACTTGCATTGGCTACTGACGGATTTAACCCGCATGGTGTTCAAAGTAGCTCTCACAGTACATGACCTGTGATTTTGGTGATTTATAACCTATCCCCATGGCTATGCATGAAGCGCAAATTTATGATGTTATCTATGTTAATTTCTGGGCCCAAACAACCAGGAAATGATATAGACGTCTATTTGACTCCTTTGATTGAAGACTTGAAACAACTGTGGGAGACAGGTGTGGAGGTGTATGATGGGTATAAGGAAGAAAGTTTCAATTTGAGAGCTATGTTGTTTGGGACAATTAATGATTTTCCAGCCTACGGTAATCTGTTAGGATATAGCATCAAGGGTCAGTGTGCATGCCCTATATGTGAAGAGGGTACGGATTGGATGCGGTTAGAACATTGTAAGAAGAATGTCTTTCTTGGGAATCGTAGATTTTTGCATCCGAGTCATCATTACCGGTGGTGGAGAAAGGCGTTCAATGGGAACTCGGAAGAAGGTAGAGCTCCTTCACCTTTGACGGGTGATCAACTTTTTGAAAAGGTAAAGGATTTGAATATCCAATTCGGTAAACCTTTTGCGAGAGATATTGTCACAAGAGGGTGGAAGAAAAGGTCGATTTTCTTTGAGTTGCCATATTGGAAATCATTATATGTAAGACATTTCATCGATGTGATGCACGTTGAAAAAAATATACTGTGATAGTGTCATTGGTACGTTACTCAATGTGTCGGGGAAGACTAAAGATGGCATCAATGCAAGGTTGGACTTGGTTAGTATGGGAATAAGAAGAGAATTGGGACCGACGAAGAAGAAGGGTAAAAGTACATATCTTCCTCCCGGCTGCTTACACTCTATCTAGAAAAGAAAAACTGTTTTTTGTAAGTTTCTTGAAGGAGTTAAGGTTCGGAAGGGTACTCTTCAAACATTAGGAACCTCGTATCGATGAAAGATCTCAAGTTAAAAGGTCTAAAGTCCCACGATTGTCATGTTCTCATGGAGCAGTTGATACCCATTGGTATACAGTCTATTTTACCTAACAAAGTGCGGGGGGCCTTAACTAAACTCTGTTTCTTCTTCAAGGCAATTTGCAGCAAAGTGATTGACCCTGGGAAGTTGCCATCATTGCAAAGAGAAATTGTTGTGACTTTATGCGAGCTTGAGATGTACTTTCCACCTTCATTCTTTGACATAATGGTTCATCTAACCATTCACCTTGTTAGAGAGACACAACTGTGTGGGCCAGCTTATATGAGATGGATGTACCCGATTGAGCGTTATATGAAGATATTAAAAGGGTATGTGAAAAACCGATCACGACCAGAAGGTTGTATTGTTGAACGGTTTATTGTCGAAGAAGCTGTTGAATTCTGTACCGAATACCTATCCAATGCTGAATCTATAGGGCTGCCAAAGTCTCGTCACACATGGAGAATGATGGGGCAAGGAATTACTGGAAATGAAATAGTGACTATAACAAGGACAGAATGGGAGCAAGCACACTTATATGTTCTGCACAATGCCGATGAGGTTGAGCCATATGTTGAAAAACACAAGGACATGCTTAAGAGTTTGTATCCAAATAAGAATCAAAATTGGCTAACTAGAGAACACAATCGTTGTTTTATAACGTGGCTAAGAGATCACATTTATGCAGAGTTGACTGAAAATGCTACTTCAGTTTCAAATAGATTGAGATGGTTAGCCAAAGGTCCAAGTTTGCATGTATTCTCTTACCACGGTTATCAAATTAATGGGTACACATTCTATACAAAAGAACAAGATGGTCGGAGTACAATGCAAAACAGTGGTGTGACTCTAGTAGCTCAATCGATGCATATCTCAAGTGCCAAAGACAGAAACCCGATATATGCAAATATGTCATACTTCGGCGTCATTGAACGCATATGGGAGTTGGATTACACAAAGTTTAAGGTTGGTGTGTTTGGTTGCAAGTGGGTTGACAATAATAACGGTGTTCAGATTGATGAGTCAGGCTTCATGCAGGTGGATCTTAATAGGGTGGGGTATAAAGATGAGCCTTTTATATTAGCATCTCAAGCTCAACAAGTGTTCTATGTCACTGATCCAGCTGATATGAAAAGGTTCATTGTTCTTTTGACTAACAAAATAATTACTAATGTTGATGATCAAGACCATCGAGATGTTGATATTGAAGATGATCCTTTCGTCGGGACATTACAATCACTTGAGATTGATCCAACTAGGGATGATGGTATGTATATGAGAGATGATCATGATGAGGGGCTTTTGGTCAATCCACCATTTCGTACTAATAAAGGACAAACAAATCTCAATCCAATGAAGAAAAGAAAAAGGTTGACTTAAACATGTATGTAGTGTTTGTGTTTAAATGAACTTTCTGATCCTTTTATATTATAGTTAGCATCTTCCGGTAATGCTAGTGTTGATTTTGTTATTCATAGTTGTTTTATATTTTGCATCAATTAATGTTATATTAATGTCCATTGATGTTTTACTTGTATCTAATATTTTTGTAGGTAAATGGCATCTTCAAGTAATTCTAGTGATGCCAAAGCGGCGAGACGTGGGCCAACAGATTATGAAGGCGGTCATCCGCGCTAGGAGTAAAGGACAAAAATTTGATGTAATTTACTTACTAATCTAAGGATTTCATAATGTTGTTTGATATCTAGATTTAATTACTTTATTATTTTTATTAGGTTGAATGGAATTCTTTGGACCAACCTATTCGTGCTAATGGTAAAATATTGAAGAGTTACATTGGGGCCGTTGTTCGGCAAAACAGTCCCAATTATTTGTTCTAATTGGAAGGATGAAGCTTTGGATGGTTTCAAAGAGAGCATATGGGCTGATGTACAGGTAATTGTTAAAATTTATAAATTATATTGTAAACTATGTAAACATACTTACTTTGACATGTTGTTTATATTGTTTTGCAGATGTCTTTTAATGTTGATGAATCTCGGAAAAAATTTGTACTTGGGAAGTCGGTAACCTACATAGGGCATTCAGAACTAGATTGACCAAAAAATTTCTAAGAGATGCCAACGGGAATATCAATGAGGAACCTCCATCAAAATATCCACACATATCAAGGGATGAGTGGACAGATTTTATAGCAATACGCACAGGAGATGCTCAATTCCTGGTATGTTTAATATCACGTTAGTCCTTATAATTTTATAGCAATACGTACATATGACATTAACCATGTATTAATATTACTTATATGTGTCTGAATAGAAATTAAGCAATGAAAATCGCAACAGGGCGTTAGATCATGCATGCCCTTACAAAGCATCACGTAAGGGGTATGCTGACATTGAGGATGAATTGGTATGTATGTATATATATATATTTAACTGCATGTGTGGTAAATATTACTTTTAAACTGTTTGGTTAATATATATTATCTCAATATACAGATGCAGGAGGCGGGGCCAGAAGTTAAGAAAATTAAACGCCATATTGTGTGGAGGAAAGCCCGCGAGAACAAGGCGGGTGTAATTGACAACAAAAATACGTAGACCGTGTGGAATAAATGTGTTAGTAGACTAACGTTTACATTATCATTTGTTATTTTCATATGATAATATATAATAATTTTAACATTTGCATTTCACCAATAACTATGTGTCAGGAGGAACATCACGATCTGCGGTAGAGGGAGAGATAGAAGACTTTGGTCGCCAGGATATTCTTGCCAAAGCCCTAGGTGTGCCAGAGAACCCCTGGTCGTGTTAGGGGTGTGGGTTTGGCGTCTCACAAAAGACTACTTCCCACCCGAAGGTCGTGCAAGAAATAACTCGGAAACGAAAAAGTGGGAGACATTGGTGTCTCAACTCTCTCGATAGATTGAACATTTTGGAAGAAAAGTGAAACAAAAGGATGATGAGGAGAGGCAAGGCTAATTTCACAGCCCAAGCAAGCGTCAAAGATAGTTGCACTCTACCATCTCGCCAAAGAGGCTTCCAGAGGTAATGCATGCCTTTTTTTTTAACTAGTATTGCATTCGCAGATTAAATACATTCAATTGGATGCCTTAATTCCCTGACTTATTCATCTATCATTGGATTAGGGCGTCAACTCATGTCAACTATATTTATCGACCCCAAACTATCGTATGGTTGCTATGGGTAAAGTATACAATGAGCCGGGTGTTACATCGCACACTTTGGACCAGCACCCCTTAACCATGTGAAAGTTGGAGTTGATGTTGCAACCGAGGGGATGCGCCATTGCAGTACCTATCGATCGTGCGAGATGTGATGACAAAGAAGAGATGCAATAGGTACTTATGTGGCATGGCCAATTGATCTCGTGGTTGTAATTAATATGGTATGTAATTGCATTTTTCCACCTTTTCATATACGGCATATATGCATTACATTAGTTGATCACTAAGCGGCATATTGAAATGCAAAATTTCCAGGCACTGCAAAAGCTAAAGGCAAGGGCAAAGTGTCTGGATATACAAAGGAGTCAATTACAACCCCAGAAAATAAAGGAGGCAACTCTGAGGCCAACCCTCCTACAGCTGGTTCAACTACAATTTCTCTGGAATATTTGAATTTTCTTAAAATACATGAACGAAAGAATATGAAAATCTTTGACCAATTGTACGTAGAGATGGAACAAAATATTTTTGGTCACCATTTCATTGAGATGCTCAATACTGAAAATATCGGAGAAGTTGTAAATCATGAATGGGTATCCGCCTCCGTTATTTCCGCATATATCAGGTAATAAATCAGGCTTAAAGTGTACAATATTTTTTTAGTCTTTCCATTTAAATATTGATGTCATTGGTGTAATCCATTTTTATATTTTAATTGAAGGTATTTGTATGAAGAATTATTGCTTCCAAAGGAAATAACGAGGAGGTTTCTGTTCTTGTCCCCACACCAAACAAATACATACGGCTACTTCGGGAGGGGTTCCCGAGACAACGTATCTAGCTGACCGGTTTGCAACTAAAGAAAGAGAATATCAGCCCTTGTTTTTAGCAGGTGCAATGTTGGGTGAGTCGCTTATCCTATAGGACTTAATTCACAATAATGAATTACATAAAAGTTGAGGTGCTTAGGATTTGTTATCTCAACATTTTTGTAGGAATCATTGGGTCTTTGTCTTGCGATAAATATTGTTGAAGAGATTATTTACCATCCGGATCCCTTGTATGTTGATCCTAGGGATCGCCTGAATTAAAGAATCGCATTCGATACGTAAGCATGTTTTTATATTTCGATTTTCTATGATTACATTCGATAAGTAAGCATGCGTGTGTTTGTGATGATTGAAAATATGTTTCTTAATGAAGTCTGTTTGATTTTGTGATTAGTGCTTTGCAAGTTTATCGCGCAAATATCGGAGCTAAGGTGCCGCGTTTAAAGGCAACCAACATTAAATGGATTCAGATACGGTATATTTGCAAAAACTTAATGCGCAATTAGATAAAAAAAACTATATTGATTTACTATTTTATTTTTTATAGTGCCCAAGACAACCCAACAAGACAGATTGTGGGTACTATGTCATGCGTTTCATGAAGGAGACTATCTTGCAGAACCAAGTTAAAATACCAATGGCGGTATGTTGTTTACTTAGCTTTTAATCGTGACTGTTCAAATGTTTTAGCAATTGTAACTTGATTTATTTAATTTTTATGTCGCAGATACTTCCCCGACTTCAAATGCTCCACATACTCCTTTGCTCAACTATTCAAGTCAAGGAAGAGTGGTGTCGCTATATTGTTGAAAAGTTCGTTTGATTATGTCAAATTGATCACGATGAGTTGCAGCAATACTCATTGGTATGTGAATAATGCTTTATATTTATCAACCCCAAACTATCTATGTATTTGTTTTTCATTGGTACATGCCTTCGAGTTGATGTGCATGGAAAGGAGAAAACAAGTTCAAACTTGCACTTTTTGGTTCACACAAATTCCATCAACATCTATGTATTTCGCTCAACTGATTACTATTTTCTTCTCCAGTGAGTGCTCTGCTGCTTTCGATTTCTCTTTCTCTCCCAAACTAAATGTGTTGTTTAGGTTCTTATTTAATATGTTTAGGATCTATTGAAATTTAAGCATGATTTGGTAATTTAAGCTTGATTTCGTAATCTGTTTATTTGAATTCCTTTGTATCGATTAATTTAGTTATCTTTTATTTAAGTGGTACATTAATATCATTTTTCTTCTATGTATCGACATCGAACACATAATCTGGAAAATAATCATATTATCAACCACCGCAACATGGAATTACTTGGAGCTGATTCTCTTGAGATGGTATGATCATATTTAATTATTTATACATACATGATTTGTTTCTTGCTATTATTTTCGTTAGACTTTGTTAATGCTTGATTTGAATTCTGTTTCTTGCTACAGTAGTATTTACCTAATTAGTCTGCTGTATCCCAATGTAACAGGTTAGTCTTTGTGGTGGAAATGCAGTATGTATGCTACAGAGGCTTTGGATCACATTTCGACACATTACTTTGGTGTTGTCTTGGTCTCATGAAAAACAAACAGAAACTGTAAATGTAGATTAATTGTAGATGTATGTTGGTTTTCTGATTTTGGTTTCTTAAGGATTGAGATCTGGTATAGTTGCTGCACTTTGATTTTGTCTTACTCGTGTGAATTTGAATACTTTAGAAACAGAGTGGTGTACTTATATCTGGTTATATATATAGTTGTTGTATAGAGTGTTGCACTTTGATTGTATAGTTCTTGGTTTCTTTGCACAAACACATGCGATCTTTGCATTGAACACTTGTATTTGAACACTTATATTTTGAACACATTTTGAACAATTGTGTTGACTGCAACAATTGTGGTTTTTTTGTGTAAATATGCAGGAATAATGGATGTAAAAGTTAAGAAAAAAAAAAGGGCTTTAGATAGCGTTTCCTTGTACAAACGCTATCTAAAGTCACCTATTAATAGCAGTTCCTAAATGCTATCTTTGCTAACGAGTTTTAATAGCGGTAGCATAGATAGCGGTTACAAACGCTATTAAAAGGCATACGGAAACGCTATCTAAAGTCTAATATGTTGTAGTGCCAGTCATAATGTTTGAGGCAGGAAGTCGAGGAAGTTCTTGCCGGAATCGAAGTCGTGGAGTTGCGGATGCCATCGGGATGTGTGAGCGGAATCGAAATCGTTGGGGCTCGGATGGGGCAGTGGGAGGGTGGAAGAGGGGTCGCGACACTTGTAGTGAGGGAGAGGCTCGAAGATGGAGCGATGGGAACGTTGGCTCACTTTCATATAATTTCTTTTTAATATTCTTAAAAGTCTTTAATATTACTTAAATATTTTTTAAAAATAATTATTGGTTAATGGCAGTACACGTAGCAGATTCCGTTAATGTTTGGATGGAGCACTAATGGAAGGGTGATTTTTGCAACTTTGAAATTCTTTGGGGACTGAAATCGCCAAAAAAAAAACTCGGGGGACCATTTTTGCCAAATTGAAAAACTTGTGGACGAAAAGTGCAATTTAGCCAAAATAAAATTGTACATCAATGCAACTCATCTATAGCTCTCATACTGCATACAGCAGCATTCTGTTATTTTATGCCTTGGCGATCCTAAATGGATCTAAAAGAATTTGATAAACCATATTGATAATTTGACAGGCTCCTGCTGTGGTTTTGGCTTGAGCTTCAACCACCAATTATATGCCCATCAAGAGATAGACAAGCCCAGAATTTATCCATCTCATCTTTCTTGCTCTTTACTCACTATGAATTAATGCATGCCTGAATCTCTTCCAGTGTTTTTCCTTTGGTTTCTGGGACTATTTTTGCTACAAATAGAATAGTTAAAAGGGAACATCCAGCATACAAAAAGAATGTACCTGTCCAAAAAGAATAGAAATATATGTTACTAATTGCTTCAGATGGACATAACAATGATAACTAGCTGTGCTTCTAATCTGTTTTTACCAGGAGAACTCCAGCTCATTAGAAAGTTGAAAGTATATGAAACAACCCAAGATCCTAGCCAGGTTACCAAAACCACCAAGCTTCCAGCAGTTCCCTTCACATCTATGGGAAAGATCTGCATCCATCATTAAAACTAGTATTAGAACATTTATATATTTGATTTTCCTACCATCTATTGTACTTCCTTTTTCCAGGAGCTCAAGACAGGAAAAGAAAATAATCTTTCATAAACGTTGGATCTGTTTATTTTGTTTTCAGCTATGTTATTATTTACGGTTTTTATTAATAATTATAAAAAAATGTCACATTATTTTCATCTAGTTTCCTATTTGCAAATATTTGTACATGGAATATTGAAAATTTTGTTTTCACTATTTCCTATACAAATCTTAAAAAATAAGAAACAAAATAAAAATAAGGTGACGTTTTTGTAATTACTAATAAAAATAGGAAACTGAAAACAAAGCAAAGTCTTATGTAGGAGGGACAGTAGAAGCTAGCTAGTAGGTACAGTTGGAAATCGTATACTTTCTCATTAGAAAACAAATTAAAAGCTTGACATGTTACATCTCTTGAAACATGTATTGATAGCAACCATTGACTAGTTTTTCGTTAATGATATGCTACAAGCCTACAAGAGCCTTATGCCATTTCAGTTATTGGTCTCAAATGTCACATACCTCAGACATTATCACCCAAGGAACTGGTCCCATCCCAATTGCAAATGCTGCTATGTAGATCTGAATACAATAAAGGCCAAAAGATGACAGAATCTCAAGTCAAACTAAATTTGAGTTTAAGGATTGTATAATTAACTTAACAACTATCCTAATAATAACTTAAAAAGGAAGGGGAAAGAAAGGGGGGAAATAAAAAGTTATAGAAGAAAACTAACCAACACACCAGCAACTACTAATGTTGGTACCCACTCAACCAATAAGCTTTGATCCTGATCCATGAAGTCATAGAGTTGAATTTTAGAACTGAGGCACAAACACACAACCTGAGGTGAAAATATAATACATTTACACTAAGACTTGCCTTGAGAAAGAAAGCAAATCCAGTAATAAAACAGCCTAAGAATGTCCCACTTGCGGAAACCTGCATGTATACAATTCTAATTTCCCTTACTTTTAGATAGCATTTATCAAATAAGTGCTTGCAGATTATTCACCGTTATAAGAGGTCTTCTTCCAGATTTATCCATCAAAATGGCTCCCAATACAGTAAATGGAACCTGCCATTCATTGTAACGGATGAAGATCAAACACAGTAATTTAGTTATATTATATGATTATTTTATGTGAAATAAGCAGAGGGATCAACTACCTGAATAATAGCATAGGCTATGGTGCCAGCCTTTCCTGAAGAAAGCCCTGAAAATCAAGTTATAGAGAAATAAATATGACAGAAGAAACAAATTTCTTTTGATTTTTCATAATCAGCACGAATTTGTTCTTGCTTACCAGCTGCTACAAAAGTTTCGGCTGTATAGAATCCTATACCATTGATTCCAGAAGATTGTTGACATACCATTAACCCAACTCCAATCTGAAATTGTTTCAAATAGTTAGAACCCTTTATGTAATTACGTACATTGTGATTGAATTTATGCAAGAATTATTAAAACTATGTTACTTACTACTACAGAGCGCACATGTTTGCTTTGGAATAAATCCAATAGCTTAGTCTTAGGAAGGCTTTGAAGAGTTTCAACATAATCCTATTAGCAAAAAATAAGTCAATTCAGGTCATCAAACATGTTCAATTGATTATGAACCCAATACAGTAAAGAGAATGTACCAGAATTTCTGCAGCTTCATGAGAAATATCCGCGTCTTTTCCTCGAAGTCTCCTTAAAGCTACTTGAAATTCTTTTTCACGGCCAACCTTTGCCTAAAGAAAAATTATGTTTAGTTTGTCATTTCCATATTCCTTGTAGGGGGCATTTGGAAGATCCTATAGAGAGTTTATTTGGTTTATTTTATTATCCTATGACACACTTAAGCATATTTTGGAAGGAGCTTATAAAAATAACTTATAACCTTATTATAAGTTTTTTTTTTATTTTGATGAACTTTTTAAAGAAGCTCACTAAATAAACTAAAAAAAAGCTTACAGAAAAGTCATAAACTCTCATGTAATAAAGTACATTTTGAATAAGCAATTAACTAAGTTGCTTATCCAAGCATTATAGAAAAGCTTAAAAAAGGAGCATTATGGAGTATTGGCCTTAGATTCTAGGTTAATGCTTAAAAAAAGTTTATAGAAAAGTCATAAACTCTCATCTAATAAGTACTTAACTTAGTGCCCCCCGCCGCCGCCGCCACCCCCCCCCCCCCCCTTTTTTTTTTTTTTTTTTTTTGTGCTTCGAAGAAGAAAATAAAGGAGCATTAATTATGGAGTAATGGCCTTCGATTCTAGGTTAATGCTTACCAGCCATCTAGGAGACTCTGGGATAAAGCACAAACCAATAAGCAAGGAAATGCAAGGCACCAACCCTTCAAATTTCAAGCCAAGGCAACAGTTAGACCTTTTTCTCCATAATTAGCTATGCCATAAGCAACAATTGTGAACTAATGTTATTAATTACCTGCTAGTGCCAGTTCTCTCCAATTTATGATACTTCCTATTAAGAATGAGACTGATGATCCAATAACAATCAAAAGCTGCAAAACAATCAGAGTCAAAGGCCAAAACTCAACTTAATTATACGTAATCAAAGAACAAAGCACCAATATATAATACTTATATGCTTGATATTCCCTCACCTGATTTGTTGTTGCAAGTCCTCCTCGAAGATTTTTGGGTGCTATTTCTGCTATATATATTGGAACCTGTTCCATTTTGCTATTTTTTGTTAAAATTTTGAAATATTATAGTGAAGAGGAAACATATAAATATAACCAAAATGGTTTGACTAAGGCATCTACATACACCTTATGGCCTACTTGGATAATATGACTCACACAACTTATTAGAGCTTCTATATTGGTATAAGTTCTTTTATGTAAAAAATAAAAAGTATTAAATAAGTGATTTATTAACCCCAAAAGATATTTTTAGCTTATTAAATGAAATCAAATTTTTTTAAGCTTCTTAGAAAAGTCCTCTGAGAAAGTTTATATTCAGTAGGATCCAGAAACTATTTTGCATATTTAAAAGCAATTATTCGAAATATGAATCCAAATATTAAATAGCTTAATTTAAAATGAACTTGTGTATAAACACTTTTCATATTGGGGCTTCTTATATAAACTTTTAAATAAATTGTTTATCCAAAGTCGGCTATTAGTAACTAGGAGTAATTTAATTCAAGTTAAATGGCATGCGGTCAAACATCCTGCCTAAGAAAAGGGTTAAATATATATGTTTTTAGTCCCAAAAAAACCAAACAGATTTTGGTTGTTGTCCTTGTAAGATTTTTCATTAGTTTTCATACCTCTAAAATGTGAAATTACTAATTTTGATTCCTATAAAATGAAAAAAAATGGTTTTGATCCCTATAAATTATTTTTCTTTGGTTTTCACCCATTTAAAATTTGATATCACCTGTTTAGTCTCTATTATTCATTTTAGGGTAGATAATATAATTAATTTATGAGTTCAAGAAAAATTTTAAGGAAATCACATGTTAACATGACACCAGAGGTTATAGGATACGATTGGAATGAACACATGAGCTTATGTGTTAGACATATAAATAATTAATTATATTAAGATGTCACATGACAGATCGTGAGAACCAAAAACAATGATATCAGAACGATAAAAACTGAAGAATTTTTTTAAGGAAGCATAGACAAAATTCGGTCATACATATTTAACCGGAAACAACATATCCATGGTTATCAATTAGTTACCACGTATGAGATAACTCCGATTCCATATCCTGTGAATAATCTTCCCAAGTCAAGTGAGTAAGAACCCTGCAGTCGGTAAATAACATAAGTTAACGGTATAAGTTTCTTTGTTGAGATGAATTTGTTTTGTGCAGAAGATGTACCTTGGAGAAGAAGACAGCTAACCATCCTGCGATGCAAAATCCTGTTGAAACTCTCATGGCCTGTATCTCATGAAAATTAAGGAGGAAAAAAAAATATGATATACATATGGTTCACAATATATATATATTTATTAGGCATTTAGATTTCACATACCCCTTTCCTGCCAATGAAATCCGTGACCCGGCCACTTGTTATAGCACCAAGCATTGCACCAATTGTTACTAAAGAACCAAACATGGAAAACTGCCATTCCCCAAATTAATAAATAAATCAGAAGAGAGAAAGATATGGTAATATATAAATGTATCGTGTATGAGGAGGGTAAACTAAAATACCAACCTCAGCAAGAGACAGATTAAGATCTGCCCTGATAGCTGCTTGAGTGGGTGCTGAATACCCCACCTGCCAAAATAATAACTTGAGCTTTTTATCAAAACTTAAGCTAAACATAGAAACCTTTTTCTGTTTATTTGGTGTGTCATTTTTAGTTTGGTTCCTAACAAAAAGAAGCAGATATGTAGTTGACTATTTTCAGTATGTTTCTTTCTTAATTAAGCTAGCCAAGCACCAATTTATATTTACATATATTTAAAACAATGATGTGACTGTGGCAATTACAATTTTCAGAACGCTTAAAGATACTTTACTTACACAAGTTCCAAATGAAAAAGAACCACAAACAGCAACAAATGTGCTAAGGAAAACCATTCCAATGGATCCATTTTCCACACTTTTATCTGATCCAACTTCTTTACTGGCAGCAGCAGCCTCCCCTTGTTGAATGAAGGGCTCTTGCAAATACTGAAGCCCATTGGCTTCTCCACTCTCAACATCCTTGTGCTGCTCGATTGACATTTTAATTTCTTCAATATATAGCAATATGACCTCAAAAAACATTAACACAAGAACAACAATAGCACCCTCAGAAGTTAAGAGTAAAACACATGCAAAGAACCATGTTGTGTTGGTTTGGTTTTTATACTACATAATTACATATTATGTTTCCAATTTTGGCCTTATGCTGTTTCATTGGGAAATAGAGGGAATGGTTTTGCAATAGCAAGTGGGAATGAAGCTGTCATTGATATATATATGGTTATTAAATAGGTCAATTCAGACCCTTTTTCATTAGAGGAAATGGATTAGAAGCTCCAAATTGTTTGGTTTCTTTGGTAAACAAGTTGCATGTGGATGTTGTGGTGAGTGCATGATTGGCCATCTTGTTTATTTATATATATAGCCTACGTGGTTCTTACTCGGATGGGAGAAGCCGCAAGCTATATATCAATTGAATATGGTTGCCACGCAACCCACGCTGGCGCCGCCAAGCTGTTGCTTGGATGTTTATATCCATTCCATGGTTTCAGACTCAAAATGATTGGGACAAAAATACAAGGAAATTCGAGTCATTCAAAGTTTTCCCATATTGATTATCTTTTCAAGTTACAAGTGGTGGTAAAGGATAAAATTAGTCGCATTTTTTTTTTCTAGTTTGATGATACATTACAAGAAAAAGGATTATGATATCTAATTAGTTATTCAAAATCAGTAGTAGTTAATCTTCCTTCTACTACTAGCTACTACTACTAATTAACATCATCATTATTATTTTAAAATGTAAACTTTTTACAATTTTGTTAAATTCAAATTTTGTTTATGAGTAATGTAATTCTAATTTTTAAAAAAGTTTACTAACCAATATCCTAGAGACATTAGTTAAGAAATCCAAACAAAGAAATTTTTATTGGAAATTATAACTTCAAATGTTTAATAAGTTGAATACAATACTTACCAATATAATTTTTTATTGCTGATTTCTTAACATATGCCCTTAGAATACAAGTTTGCATTTGCTTTTTTAAAATATCTTTATCTTTTTGGTCAAATGATTAAAGTATTTTTGTTAATAAAACTTGCTAACATATATACATCCAATCTATCTATATATAAACCTATCTATAAACAATATATTTTTGTTCCCTATGCAATATCATGTTGTCATGTATCATCTTCCCTATACAGCCATGTGTCATATGTCAAGTGTCAACACTACAATTTTTTGATTTATTATTGTGTTTATAAAAATAACAAAATAAAAATAAAAAAATGAGGGAAAATTAATTAAATTGAAAACAATTTTTTGAATTTCAATCAAATATCAAATTTGAAATCAAATCTTCAACCAATAATGTGTCTTCAACATTTGGGTTAATTTGAAAATTTAAACTTCAAATATAATTAATCTTATCTAATTAATTTAATTTATCTAATTATTTAATTTATTTCAAATTTAAGGTCATACAAAATGTATGTACGTAAATCTTATTAAAACTAAAAATAAGTTGAAATCAAAAAATTTAAATTTAAATTTAAATTTTAAATGTAATTAAACTTATCTAATATTTAATTTATTTCAATTTTAAGGTTATACAAAATGTATTTACGTAAATCTTATCAAAATTGATTTAAATTGAAATTATATAAATTGAAATTAAAATGTTAAATGTAATTTATCTTATCTAATTATTTAATTTATTTCAATTTTAAGGTCATACAAAATGTATTTACGTAAGTCTTATCAAAATTGAATTTAAATTGGAATTATATAAATTGAAATTAAAATTTTAAATGTAATTTATCTTATTTAATTATTTAATTTATTTCAATTTTAAGGTCATACAAAATGTATTTACGTAAATTTTATCAAAATTGAAATTACGTAATTCGGAAATGTATTTAATCTTATTTGAATGATTCACTTTGAATGCATTTTGGGTTATTTACGAAATTCTTATCTTTAATCTATTTCAATTTTAATTTCCAATATAGTAAAAAAGTTTTAAAAAATAACTTATTCTAAATACTTACCTTATCTCTTTTTATCTTCTTTTTTTTTTTTTAAATGAGTAACACTGTAACAACTTATTTACAATAATTATTTATTTATAAATTTAATTTCAAGTTTGATATTTGCTTTAGATTCAAAATTGAAATTCAAAAATTAGTCTTTAAATAAGATTATTTACAATTAATATTGTATGCTTTCTCTTACCCACCATATATAAGTTGGTTGTAAATACCTCATACTATCGTGTTCGCTACTTACATGTTCCCTTCAATTCCCTATTGACTTAAGATGGCCTCTGAATATATTTATCTTGATGACATAACGCAAACACTAGTGCAGAAAAGGGATTCTACATCGGAGTTTACACATCGGTATTCTGATATCATTGCCTTCCTTTGGTTCCATAGTAATTGTAAGTAGTAATCTGAGATATACCTTGCTGGATAAACATAAAATTAAAGCCTTTACAAGAAATTTACAAAATTCATTAGATCTTATTATTCTTAAGCATAGCTGTACCACACCTTTGTTTAATAAGGATTTACTTTAATTAACCAAAAGCTACCTCAAAGTAGACTTACTGCTACTCGATATTCATACTTTGATTTATCTTGCTTCAAGCATCGGCAAATTAGACTTACTGCCTCATCATCATCCTTCGAGGTCTTCGCACGGCTTTAACAATATAAACCATAGCATAAACACGGAGGTCCTTACCGGTTAAAAGGTACCCAAACCAGTTAAGCATAATAATTTCTTCGAAAAACTCTTTTTTTTTTTTTTTCTTTTTTCTTTTTACTATTCGAAGGTATGAATCTCGGATTCATACTACAGTTCCTACTTCCTCATCCGGCTCCGATACCAGGATCGATGACGGGTCAAGGAAGGAAACGGGGAAGAAGAGCAGATGAAAGAAGTAGGAAAACAAAGGAGATTACATTAATTAAAATAAATAAACTATGAAAATTAAAACATAAAAATAGTAAAAACAGACATCGTAGAGATTAAAACAAGAAAAAAGAAAAACAAGTATCAGTAGAAATTAAAACATGAAATAAAGCATAAACCCTAAAGGTGGTAGAACCGACCAAGAACCGGGAAAATAAAAACAAAATGAAACCGGAGCGGAGGCAGAGCCTCACCAGAACCGGTGGAGGGAGAAGAGATGATTTAAACCATGCAGGTTTTGATTGAAGCCTCTTCATCAAAATCCTCCAAGCAAAAGCTTCCACAATCTGAAGATGAAGACGAAGAGGATTTAAGCCAATGCTCAAATCCCTTCTATCAAAATGAAGATGACTGCTATGGAATTGATATTACAGTCAACCTGAGAGACGATGAAAAGTCCTCACCAAACAAAGTCAACAAAATTCTGGATTGAATAGTTCCGGTCATCCGATGATATCGTTTCCATCGACAAATACAAGATACCAGTCAAGTTACCAAGACAGTTTATCACCTATGACTATTCACTTACCGACAAAGACAGTTCCGGTCATATGATACCGGTTCTATGTTGTAATAGTTGCAATAGTTTAGGTCATTTTTACCGAGAATCTGTTGTAATAGTTTATCTTCAATCTTCTATTTTTAGGGTGCTTGGTTATGTTGTTTGGCATCCGAATTTTTAGAGTGATTTTAGAGTGAGATTCTCTGAGAGCTTTCTGAGCTTTCATTTTGTGAGTTCCTCGGTTCTTTTTCTTTCTTCTTCAATCTTTTCAATCTTGTAGCGTTAAAGCTTGTAGTTTTCAAGTCTGTTTTCAATCAAAACCCGCATGGTTTAAATCATCTCTTCTCCTCCACCGGCTCCGGTGAGGCTCGCCTCCGCTCCAGTTTCATTTTGTTTTTATTTTCCCCAGTTCTTGGCCTGCTTCTACCACCTTTCTCGGGTTTATGCTTTATTTCATGTTTTAATTTCTACAAGACTTGTTTTTACTTGTTTTATTGTTTTAATCTCTACAAGATTCTGTTTTTACTATTTTTATGTTTTAATTTTCATAGTTTATTTATTTTAATTAATGTAATCTCCACTGTTTTTCCTACTTCTTTCATCCTCGCTTCTTCTTCCCCTTTCCTTCCTTGACCCCGTCATCGATCCGGTATCGAGCCGATGAGGAAGTAGGAACTGTAGTATGAATCTGAGATTCATACCTTGCTGAATAAAAAAAAATAAAAAAAAAATAAAAAAAAAAGAAGAGTTTTTTCAGAAGAAATTATTATGCTTAACTGGTTTGGGTACCTTTTAACTGGTAAGGACCTCCGTGTTTATGCTATGGTTTATATTGTTAAAGTCAGAGCGATAAGACCTCGAAGGTTGATGATGAGGCAGTAAGTCTAATTTGCCGATGCTTGAAGCAAGATAAATCAAAGTATGAATATCGAGTAGCAGTAAGTCTACTTTGAGGTAGCTTTTGGTTAATTAAAGTAAATCCTTATTAAACAAAGGTGTGGTACAACTATGGTTAAGAATAATAAGATCTAATGAATTTTGTAAATTTCTTGTAAAGGCTTTAATTTTATTTTTAGTATTAAAAATATCCAGCAAGGTATATCTCAGATTACTACTTACAATTACTATGGAACCAAAGGAAGGCAATGATATCAGAATATTGGAAATTATGTTATCTCGTTCTTTTTCCAAGCTTTCTTTCCAGTCTTCTCAACCCTCTTCTTCATCTCTTCAGGAATCTGATATTCCTACCAATCCAAGCAGTATTTTCCATGAGGAAATATGCTTTGAAAATATCAATCAAGATATTGATAATTGGGTAATTCCCAGAATACCCACAAAAGAGCTTTACAAATCAGAAGGCAGATTTTTTACTACCTCTGATTATGTAATCAAGACCGAAGAAAAGAATATTCCAATCAGTCCAGAGAGTGAGGAATTTCATCTTCTCTCAATGGATACAATAAAAGGTCACAAGCAAAAGTACAGGTACTTACACATTGGATGTGTTCAAGTAGCTGTAAAACCTTTAATCCGCGAAGGATTAAATGCTTCAATCTTGATGTGCTTAAGGGATATTAGGCACAATAAGTTTCAAGACTCCCTCTTAGGCACGGTGGAAACGAGCCTAAGCCATGGTCCAATTTATTTCAATTGCTATCCTAATAGAACCTTGAGTTTACAGGATCAAAACATCTTGGACTCCTTGTTTCTAAATCTTAAGATTCTGTGGCTTAGACATGAAGCCTGGATCTATCCCAAAGACTTTTGCTTTACGAGATTCAATACAAGGCTATGAATTCCTGTAATTCTAAAGTTCTCAAAGATAGAACATCGGGAGAGACAACCCTGTTTCTTCGATGATGTTACTAAAGCAAACGTGATTGTCCCTAAGACAATCTTATGGAAGGACGTGGTCCTACCAGAAAGATGGATATTGGATAAGGCTGTCCCAGCTTTTACCAAGAGAAAACAAAGAGACTTCAATAATATAGTTCAAACTCCAACAGGAAGAGTTGAACTAGTCTTCCAAAGAAGCAATTCTTTTAGTTCTCGCTTAGATCTTCAAGTCTTAGATCTGAAAATTTTAGATCTATCCCTTCAAGACAATCCTTTTCAACGGCATCTCGATGACCTCTATTAATCTTCGGGGATTAGATACATCATCTACTATCCTCGACTCAATTTATCGTATGGAAGATGATCAAAGATCAATTCAGTCTCCAACCTTTTCCTCTCTTAATGAATCTTATAATGATTTGTAAGTTCATTATAGATAAGGAATCCTTCGCAAGGATTTTTACTCGAGGAATGGAAACCTCAAAGAGAGTGGTTCTTGCAAGAATTCAAGGGAACAAAAAGGAAAAATATTCAGGAAGAATATTACCAATTTCTTAACAAAGTTAAGACAAAGATTTTATTTTTTGACTGGTTTCATGCATACTCATCAAATATTCGATAGATTATCCTTGGAAGACAAGGATAGATGTTGATAAAACCACAAATGTCATTACAGTATGGCATTTAAAGAATGGTGAGTTGATCAAAACAGAGTTACCACCAAATAGCTCTTTCCAACTCCCGGTATCAATGATCCCTTTACTAAAAAACCCATCATTGCTGCTCCTTTCAAGAATAAGAATCCTCGATGAGGCAATATCAAGAATGGACATAAGCAAACTTATGGAGCAATCCAATTATACCAACAAATA
Source organism: Sophora flavescens (assembly GCA_030762895.1). NCBI lineage: Eukaryota > Viridiplantae > Streptophyta > Magnoliopsida > Fabales > Fabaceae > Sophora > Sophora flavescens. Next base: position 19,087 of record JAUPTC010001234.1, read on the forward strand.
CCTTCAAGTGTTAGGAGAACACTTAATCAAAAAAAGATGCAACCACCATTGCATCTACTTCGGGAATTAAGAAGGATATTCCCTTAGAAAAACCCTTGTTCAAACCTTTTAAGATGAATAAGAAGATCGGAGAAAGTTTGCTTCTTCTTCAACCAAATATAAAAAAGGAAAAACAAGAATTTGTGGAGAAACTAGAAGAAAGACTGAAACAACTAGTTGTTCCGCATTCTCCATCGGATAATCAAGAAGAAAGACCTTCAAGAGATAAAGGTCCCATTATCAATGTCATCAATGAGGACAGCTCTAAACGGAATCGTGGGCCGCACCTCCAAAGCCAATCCTCCGGATAAACCTCCAATCAATATCAATCCCTGTCCTTACCCAATCTTGGAGGCAACCCTCAAAATTTTATTATCCTAGAGCAACTCCCCGGATATGCTCTTTGAGGAAAAAACTCCAAACCTTAGGAGTTTCAATGCCAACAATATCTATGAATGGAACATAGATGGTCAAACAGAGTATCAAATGCTCCAAACAATGCAAGATATGACTATGATGGCTACCGCTATCGCACCACAAATGAATGTTCAGGAAGCCATCCGTAATATCTTGTCTGCAGGATTTACGGTGCCAACTCAAAGGTTGGTGGGATTATTCTTTTCTCTCAAGCACAGAAAGAACAAATGTTTTCTCGCTATCAAAACCGATGCGTAAGGGAATCCAATTTATGACAATGAAGGTGCAACCATCCCCGATGCGGTTAACACCTTAATCTTCTCAATCTGTGGACATTTCATGGGAAATACTTCCACTTGGAAGGATAGGTCTGCAGAATTATTATCCAATCTTAAGTGTAGATCCTTAGCTAGCTTTAGGTGGTATAAAGATACCTTCCTAACTAGAGTCTACACCGAGAGAAGACTACCGGAATAGATTCCGGAAAGAAAAGTTCATTGCAGTCTCCCAACTTCGTTAGGTGATCTTGTCAAAGATGAGCTCATAGCCCAATCCCCAGATGGAAATATTCCATATGAGCAATTGAGTTATGGTCAACTCATTGCAGCAACCCGAAGATAGGGGCAAGACTTTGTAAGGAAGACAAAGTCGAGATCAATTCAAAAAAGAAAAGGCCGCCAAGAAGGATTTAGGGTCTTTTTGTGAACAATTTGGCATACCTCCTTGTCCAAAGGATAAAACCAAGTCTTCAAAGAAATATGAAGGCAGACCCCAAAAGACTAAGTATACCAAGTATACTAAGTACAAGAAAAACAAAAGGTATGGTAAACCTAAGCGGAATTCAAACCCGAGTTCAAACCTAAACCAACCACTGGTGATAAGTTCCCCGAAAAGCGGTTACTTGCTATAATCAGGCAAACCTGGCCATATCAAGAACATCGTAGGCTAAAAAAGAAAATCAAAGAATTGAATCTTGAACCATCGGTTGAGGAACAACTGAATAACCTTTAATCCAATCCGATACTTGTAAGAAGAATCGATGGTGATTTTATCAAGATGTCAATCATATTCAAGAAGATGATGTTGGAGATCTTAGCTCAGATTCATCTCCCGAGATTAATGTCTTAACTAAGGAACAAGATCTCCTTTTTTGAAGTCATTAATTCAATAGCTGATCCGGAAGAAAGGAGAAAATATCCGGACAAGCTCAAATCATCCATGGAATCTTCTAAGGAAAAGGATTCCAAGGAAAAGGCAAAGTCATAGTCAAAGATCATTTTGACTTTAAACAAATTCGAAGAGGGTGGAAGCCACTCAAACAAAGAAGCCTCAGTAACAATTCATGATCTCCAAAGCAAGAGATTAAGAATTTAAAACAAGAGATCAAAGAGATCAAACAAGAACAAGCTGTTCATAAACTAATTTTGTCTCAAATAGCAGAGGCTCAATCGGATGAATCAGCGAGGAAGAAAAGCAGTAATCAAGTGCCATCAAGGAAGATGAGCATGACAGTCCTAAAGTTCAAGATGATCATGAGGATGCAACATTCTTGAACTTAGTAAATCAATTAAGAATTCAAAAGTTCTATATTAGGATCAAGATTATTATTGGAGAATTTATTCTTGATTCCACAAAGACTTTTTGATACAGTGCTGATTCAAACTGCATTCAAGAAGGATTAATCCCTACCAAATTCTTTGAGAAGACCTCGGAGAAGTTGAGTGCAGCAAATGGTTCTAAACTTAGAATCAATTATAAGTTGTCTAAAGCCCTAATAGAAAACCAAGGTCTCCAAGTGGAAACTCCTTTTCTATTAGTTAGAAATCTTAAAAATGAAGTGATTCTTGGAACTCCGTTCATTAGATCACTTTTCCCTCTTTCCATATCTCATAATGGAATTAAAACTCAGCATCTGGGAAAAGACATAGTCTTCCCATTCATCAACAAGCCTATCATTAGAGATTTAAATCTCTTAGATTCCAAAATTAACCAAATTAATTTCTTGAAAGAAGAAATTTCTTTTAAGAACATAGAGTTGCAGTTACAGAACCAAAGATCAAAGAAAAGGTTAAAATCCTTTTCAATGAAATCCAAGAGACTATCTGTTCTGATTTGCCCACAGCATTTTGGAACAGGAAGAAGTACGTTGTAGATTTGCCTTATGAACAAGATTTCAATGAAAGGCAAATTCCTACCAAATCCAGGCCAATCCAAATGAACCATGAACTCCTTAAGTATTGTCAAAAGGAAATTGATGATTTCTTAAGCAAAGGTTTAATCGGGAGAGCAAATCTCCTTGGTCTTGTTCTCGCTTTTTATGTTAACAAGCGGTGAGATTGAGCGTGGTACACCTCGCCTGGTTATCAATTATAAACCTTTAAATCAAGCTCTTAGGTGGATCAGGTATCCAATTCCTAACAAAAGGGATTTGCTTAACCGCCTAAGTACGGCAAAAATATTTTCAAAGTTTGACATGAAATCTGGTTACTACCAGATAGAAGTCAAAGAAAGTGACCAGTTACAAAACAGCGTTCACCTGCTCCCTTTGGGAATTACGGATGGAATGTTATGCCCTTTGGCCTAAAAATGCTCCTTCGTAATTCCGGAGAATTATGAATGAGATCTTCAATCCTTATACGAGACTTTACAATCGTCTATCTTGATGATGTTTTAGTCTTTTCTCAATCTATTGATCAACACTTCAATCATGTCAAGATCTTCATAAGTGTGATCAAAAGGAATGGTTTAGCTGTGTCTTAAACCAAAATTGATCTGTTCCAAACTAAGATAAGATTTAGTGGTCATAACATTTTCCAAGGAACTATTATTCCTATCGCCAGAGCTATCGAATTTGCTGATAAGTTTCTGACCAAATCATTGACAAAACCCGGCTCGGAGATTCTTAGGATGTCTCAATTATGTGGTTGATTTCGTCCCTAATCTTAGTACTATCATCAAACCCTTGCACAATCGTCTAAAGAAGGAACCTCCTCCTTGGACTAATGAGCATACAAAAGTTGTCCAACTTATCAAATCTAAGATAAAGAATCTTTTATGTCTTTATCTTCCTAACACATCCGCTTTTAAAATTGTTGAAACCGATGCTTCCGACATTGGTTATGGCGGTATTTTTGAAACAAAGAATTTCAAATAAAGAGCATATCATTGCATATACTTCTAAGCATTGGAATTCTGCTCAACAAAATTATTCTACTGTCAAAAAAGAGATTTTGGCAATAGTTTTATGTATTTCAAAATTTCAATCTGTTTTTCTTAATCAAAATTTTTGGTTAGAGTAGATTGTAAATCTGCTAAAGATATTTTACAAAAGATGTTAAGAATTTAGCATCAAAACAAATTTTTGCTAGATGGCAAGCAATTTTAAGTGCATTTGATTTTCAAATTGAATTTATCAAAGGCTCTTCAAATTCTCTACCCGACTTTCTTACTCGTGAATATTTACGGGGTAGGTAAGAGAGAGAGATTGGCAAAGAATGCCAAAGACGTAAACTTCCTCTTCAAAGGGGAAGGGTAAAGGTATTGTCCTTAATAAAGGACCCAAACGCCAAGGTGCGTCCAAATCCGGGCCTTCACCCAAAAGCAATCGTGGTCATCAACCCAACAACCCGCAATCAAGCTTGGGTCTTCAACCCAAATCCAAACTGGGTCTTCAACCCAAAGTAGCCAAAACAGTCCAAAGAAGACTATGACATCCCAATCCAAACGCTTCAAGCCTTTCAAGATCAAGGCCTTACAAAACTCCCTAAGGGAACATGGGAGATAGAGTGGAAAACGAATCAGGTTCTCCACCCCTACTCAAAGACCTAATCGGGAATTAGCCCAATCAGCTATCCCCATAAATGTTGTCAAACCCGATACACGTTTATCAAAAGACAGCACCCAAACCCAAACTCAAACGGCCGCAACTAATTATGTTGCAAAAACATATTTCAATTTGTTGTTCAAATGGAACCTGAATTTTGGGATAACAACCCTAACAAAGTTCCCCCAAAATCTTTCAAAATGGTTCTCATTTCCAACAATCCCAACCAAACAAAACCAGAAATTTTTATGAGTTTATTTTGATTGATCTCGACTCATCACGATCAAACACTATCGTGACCCTAAAGATCAATCAACATACACTCACCAACTTTCCAGATTTTGAAGGTTTTAACACTGAACAATTTGGAAAGAATTTAAATGCTTTCAAAAAAATTTCTCAAACTTTTGATCCCATTGGTTTCAATTCTGGGATTATCAACAAGCTTGGTACAACATTTTTCGGTACCAAAATATTCAAAACAGACATTCTTGGTTGATATATTTCAAGAAGAATGTTAAATACAAATTCCCTCATTGGTTCGCCCTTTGGTGGAGAATATTTGGCCCAATCAAGCAGATCCTTCCTGAAGAAGTTCTTGAAGGATATCAAACATTTGAAAAATATTTTGACAACAAGGAAACCCCCTTTCCCTGTCAATCTAATATTTTTCTCTAAGCTTTCCCTTTCATGGGTTTTCAGTTATGATATAAATACCCGAAGCAAGATCAATACCCTGGTTTATTGCCAATTTTACAAAGAGCAACCTTTGTCAAGTGGTGGGCACAGTTTAACCATGCGGCAGCCACAAGTGACAATGTAAAAATCCGGTTCCAAGCAAAATCCCAAGTGGATGAAAGCAGCCAACCCGAGAAGCTTGTGAGTTTCTTAATCGGAGATCTCGTATAGTTTCGGTTTTGGCGAGTTCCAATTCAAAAGAAAGCTTCCTTCGAAATATGGAGGCAATTTTAAAGCTAGCAAAGGAGGAAGAAGCCTCTTCATCAAAATCCTCCAAGCAAAAGGTTCCACAATCTGAAGATGAAGACGAAGAGGATTTCAGCCAATGCTCAGATCCCTTCTATCAAAATGAAGATGACTGCTATGGAATTGACATTACGATCAACCCGAGTGATGATGAATAGTCCTCAATCAAACAAAGTCAACAAACATTCTGGATTGAATAGTTCCGTCACCCGATGATCTTGTTCCTTCGCAAGCGATCCACAAGATACCAAGTCAAATTCAAGATTGTTTATCACCAGACTATTCACTTACCGACAAAGACAGACTCCGAGTCATGATACCGGTTCTATGTTGTAATAGTTGCAATAGTATAGGTCATTTTTACCGATATTGTTGTAATAGTAAATCTTCAATCTTCTATTTAAAGGGTGCTAGGTTCAGTTGTTAGGCATCCGAATTTTTAGAGAGATTTTAGAGTGAGAAACTCTGAGAGCATTATGAGCTTTCATTTTGTGAGTTCCTCAGTTCTTTTTCTTTCTTCTTCAATCTGTTCAATCTTGTAGCGCTAAAGCTTGTAGTTTTCAAGCTGTTTTCAATCAAAACCTGCATGGTTTAAATCATCTCTTCTCCCTCCACCGGTTCTGGTAAGGCTCTGCCTCCGCTCCGGTTTCATTTTGTTTTTATTTTCCCCAGTTCTTGGTCGGTTCTACCACCTTTCTGGGTTTATGCTTTATTTCATCTTTTAATTTCTACAGTACTTGTTTTTACTGTTTTACTGTTTTAATCTCTACAAGATTCTGTTTTTACTATTTTTATGTTTTAATTTTCATATTTTATTTATTTTAATTAATGTAATCTCCACTCTGTTTTCCTACTTCTTTCATCCTCGCTCTTCTTCCCCCTTCCTTCCTTGACCCGTCATCCGTCTATATATATATATATATATATATATATATATATATATATATATATATATATATATATATATATATATATATATATACATACATACATACATAGTGTCAGTACAGGTTTTGTTTATTTATTTTTTCGCTTGGGCTTAACGCCCAAGTCTCTCCCCCTTTTTTTCTTTTATATATATATATATATATATATATATATATATATATATATATATATATATATATATAATTAAAAATTATTTATAATAGTTAATAAATTTCAATAAATTCTTATACTATCACTTCTTCACACTAAATCTCTTATTTATTTAATTTTTTTTTATTTTCCAATTTTACACTCTTTTGATTTGTAATTATTAAAGAAAATTCTGATACATTCTCATACTACCAATTTCTATACTAAACCTCATAATAGCTTAATGTTTCTATTTTTAAAAATTATATTTAAAATTTAGGATGATACACAGTGACTAAAACCTGTAGTTGTTGGGCTAATGGATTATTTTCAAAGTCTTATCAAGGAGCTATCTAAATTATTAGGAGTCGTTGACTCACCTTGCGAGGGAAGACTGATTCTTCACATGGCTGAGAGACGGATTAAGACTCTGGTTATCGTACGGATGTCAGAAAAGGATGCGGAATACGAAAACAAACCAAGTTTAAGCATGTTTAGAAAGCCCATCGTGCTAGTTCAAAGTCGAAGCAAGCTATCCGAACCTTTCCTTTCATGATGGGTGTCTTCTGTTTAAGAAAACTCTTCACTATACTATTTAATTCTCATGGACTTGTTAGTTGACATTTGTTCCTCAAGTCCCTATGGTTGTATCAAACAATCATAGTAGTCAAGTTGCATGTGTCAGACAAACTTTTCTGAGATTGATTTAAAATCTATCAGGACTCATGAATTGGTTATAACTGTTTCTTGAATTATGACCTGAATGATTTCCATGTAACAAAAGCTTCTTGATGAAAACTTATGCTATTCACTTTTACTTTTGGTAAATGTGACTCAGTATAATTTTTTCGGACTAATTCCCTTTGAATCCATCCTTTGACAAACGTCTTGTAGTACGTTAAATACTTTTAGAGTTAAAACTATCCAAGGAAATTCTAATGGAAGGAGCAACTTTATTAGATTCATGTTGGTAAAAGTGTATTGGCCATGCATTTTTACATCCACGAACCTAATTGAAGGATCGTTTTCCACACTAGTGGAAATAATGTAATATACGGGAACGTTTTACGTCAGTTGACCATGTGTTTGACGTTAAAAATGAGGCGGTGGCAGTTTTGTAAATATTAAATCACTATTTACGTCAGTTGTGTAAAGAACTGACGTTAAAAGTGATTTTAACATTTTTACCGTCAGTTGTTTATACAACTGACGTTAAATGTATGATTTTTACGGCAGTTAAATAAATAACTGACATAAATAATTATGGAACTCATTTCTTTCGTTGTCATCTCCCTGTTGTCACTCTTAACGCAAATCACTCCATATAGTACAGTTTATTTATAAACCTTTTTTTAAACAAGTTTATTTTTAATGTTAATTAATTAGCTTGAATTAGTAAACAAATTCTTGTGCTAATTAAAATAAATAAACAATTAACATAAAATAAGTTATATGTATAATCAAATCGTTTCTCATTGAAGCGATTCATAAGTTACAATTACATGATTAAAAGATAAA